>VWZV01009952.1:224185-235068 GCA_013397155.1 Irena cyanogastra | reverse complement strand
TAAAATCAGCCTTAAAAAATTCTAAGCAGCACATTGGGAATCAAGGTAGACTTACCCTGAGGTAGAGAACCCACAGTGTATTGACCACACAATGATCAAGGAGCTACAGAAGCTCCTGTTCCTCTGTAGAATAATTCGACTCTGAAAAAGGCCAAGTCCTCTACAGCCCCATCAGAAAATCATTCTCAGGTCATCATTACAACCTAATGAAATAGTTGGCTCTACCTATATAGCTCTTTCACTGTTTCAGAGGAACCCTCCCTATTGTTGGGCAATGGGAACAACAGAAGGATACAATGAAAAATTTGAATCTTGATTGCAGTAATCTGCAAGTGTTGTTGGGTTTGGGTGAAAGACAGTCGCTTTTTGCTGTTACAGCATGCTGCTACTTACACGAGCATGAAGTTTGGGTAACGGATTTTACAAACACTATACTCTTCATTCTATTACCACAAAGTTAAAGTAGGGATACTTCCCCTTTAAATATCAAAATAAAATTTTGGAATTAACTGACCCAGAAATTCTATCATATAAATATCAAATCTTCATTTATCTGTTCCACTATTTCTGAGTTTCCTTATGCAAACTTGTTCAGATACTTTTTAAAAAATGAACTAACACAGTAAAAACACGCACTGGTCACAATATTATAAATGTGCTACTTCAAAATTTTCTGAAGTTATGTTTAAAATATAGAAATTAATCTCTCAGACTGGTCAGCAACATAGGTATGATGCCCTTCTTCACCACAGTGATCTCTTTAGTAAACAGTTGTCTCAAAGAAGATTTTAGTAACAAGAAGTATAAATATGAACGGAATGACGTGCATTGTACTCATGACATCTTGAAATGTTTCTCCTTTCTTCTGTCCCCCCAGTGAGGCCTTTAAAGTGCTAAGTATCAAAATCTTCTAACACCCCTAACAAAACAGGATAAACCTAGAAAATGAAGGATGGGTTGCATTCTGTCAAAGTCAATGGAATTTTTCTTATTATTATTTCAAGCAAGCAGAACATGCTCTTATAAATCATGCAACAAAAATTAATATATATCTAAATTCATAATTGAAAAGACAAGGATTCTGGACACTAATATTCTACACATTTTTAAGATAGGGAATTCATATCATTGCAAAACTGATGGGGTTAGTTATGATATGAGGTTGCAAGCAAAGCAAAGTTTGAAAGCAAATTCAGAAAAGTCAGTGAATTTCACTTTGCTAAGAATAATGTAGACCACATTCATAATGAGATAAACAGGACAATATCATGTTCAGTTACTAACTTGGGCTGGAACTTGAAATATCAGCCTTCCTTCTCCAATACAGCTGCAGGAAGCAAGGGCTGAGGATACAAAATCTATTTTGTTCCTTGTGGGAAGCGGATTTTGCCCTCCTGTACTAGCTGCCACTCCTTCTAACACAAATTAGTCATTTGCAGCTATAGGTGAACCATGACACACAGCTGCAAACAGCAGGGTCATGTCTACCACAACCAACAACCTACCTTGGGTTGGGCTGAGAGCCATCCCTTAAGCTTTCTTTTCTTTTTCTGACTCTAGCAGGTGGTCTGATAAAAGATACTAAACTTTGCCTCCCTGATCTGCAGTTCATACTTCTCCTTACACGCTAAAGTTAAGAGCAATCTTGTACCCTATAGGGTATGACATATTCTGAAGCACAACTTTAAACACACCTGGAACACTTCTGTAATTACTAAAAATTAAAAGTGTGTGCTATACAGCACCCAATGGTTTTTTGTTAAGAACCACTACTTTTCTTAGGCTATGAAAATATATAGCCAACATTTTCTATAAAGTAGAATGATAACTATTGGTTTTGTTTCTTGAAGGTTTATAACTAATTTGGCAAATGTGACTTACAAAAGTAACAGAGAATTCACCCTGGGTGTTAGCTTACTAAATCAATTTTTAAATCCTACATTTTAATTTTCTATGTTTAAAATGCCAAAGTACAGACACTGGAACATCAAAACAGTCACACTGATAGAAACTTTTTAAAGATAGCAGAGAAGTGTGATCTTCTAATTCCAATTCATATCTGAATTGGATATAACCCTTTTTAATTACATAAACTCAACCCTGAACTTAAAACTCATACCACAGAGTAGAAGCAATCCACTTACATGTTGATTTTTTTTTCCCCCTTGTGTTTGCATGGTTGTCCCAGAATCCTGGAAATAGTATTTATTTCTGTGCGGGTCTTGCTGCTAGCCAATGCTGGCATTCACTATTTGTGCCTCTGGCAGAACTTTTGTTCCCCACTTGATTTGCTGTCCTATTGAAACATTATCAGGAGCATGAGAAGTTTGCTGCTGTACTAAAAGAGAACACTTTCCGTTTTCCTTCTTACCCGCCTAATGAGAACATCAGCCTTAAGAGGCTTCTTTAACAAACTTTTCTATTTTTCTTCACTACGTAAGGCAAAAAACATAGAGAAACACAATCTTTCTTGTTAATAAATATAAACAGGACATTTGTGTTTAGTTTGTTTAATGGGTAATAATTTCCTGATAATCTTTAGGCACACTATGCTAATTTAATTCAAGGGTAAGACCTGCAATAAGTCAAAATACCCCGGGATTCATTGGCATTTTGCATCTCTCTAGACAAAAAAAAATAGAAAAAGGCGTCTAGAAACTTAGCAGAAATTGGAGAAAAATTAAAGATAGGCAAGTCTTGATCATGTATTTCTTCTTGCCAATTGACATACATAAAAGAAAATGGTAGAGAATAGGTTAAATAGTCTAAAAGGATTTTAACCTTAAATTTGACAGAAGCTAAATGGCTGTGACATTGGGTTCTTCTACTTTATTCCAGCTAGTAATCCACCTTCAAAGTTCCTGTCAGGTAAATGACCTTGTATTTCATTAACTGATAATTAAATGGATTTATTCCACTAACGGTTTTAATTAAAATGCTAGAAATATTGATTACCCCTCTCATCCTTATTCCCCCAGATGAAAAAAAGGTTTTAGGAATGTTTATTTAGAGAAGACAGAGAATTAAATTAGATTGAATCTCTATGAGACCTGAAGACTGGTTCTTTCATTTCTGCTGCTCAAGCAGAAAAAGGTTTCAATTTTTTGATGTTTGATTAATTATTTTGAAATCCATTTATGCTTACCTTGGTGTTTAATTAAAAATGTCATTTTTAGCATAATTTAATTGGCTATCTGTGGAAGACTAACTTCAAACTTATATTTAAAAAATGTTGTGTTTTTTTTTAATTTGGGGTGAAAGAAACTTTTACTTATTTGCTTTTGCTGTAAAGGTATCATCTCATGAATGAAGAACTAAGAAGAGCTGAAGCTTAACTGGATTTACTACATTTGAATATGAGGATACATATGCTTATGAGTAATGCAGCTTCATTTGGCTGTACACTTGAATCCATTACCAGCCATTTAGAAACCCTAATCTAACAAAGATGGAGTGAGTCCCTCCAAGTATTTTGGATTTATTGTTGCTAATAACCAAACTCTCTGCAGTGTGTCCATAAATACTTTTAGTACGAGCTGGAATATTACTTATTTTCTGCATGTATCACTGGAAAAAAAGGATTCCATTCAATTCGTAATCAGCAAACAAATATCAGAAATTCTATTTAAAAATATTTTTTAAAAAAATATCTACCATGTGTGAGTATTTCACTGTTTTCTTATCCAATAGTCTTACTGATGTAAGTTTTGGTTTATACATGGACCACTTTCCACTGAAGAACCCACTTTTTTTCTTAAATGAGAAAGTGATTAAAATCAAACTGGTTTGTATCATTTCAATGCCACATAAGGATATGGTAATAATGTGGTCTTATAATGTGGTCTTATAAAGAGCATATTTTGTTACCACTTTGCTAACTATAAAATACATGATCTAGAATACTGTGTATGAAAAATGTCAGTACTTTCCTAATAAAAACACAAACAAAATAACTAAAGCCCTAATTCTGTAAAACACATGCTTACCTTCAACCATACATCTGTCCCATTGAAGGGCAATAGTATTATTTCCACAGTTACCACTTCAAGTCATGGACTTGCATAAAAGTTTTGGTGACTCAAGGCCTTCACATGTACTTATTTTTCTTTTCGTGTTATTTACTTGTGAATTGAATGCTCCTTAAATATGGGTCCAGAATCTAAGAAAAAAATCACTGTTATGGAAAGACTAATTGCAGTAGGTGATTTTATTTCAAGTCTGAAAAAGAGGAAAGCTCTCCTCTACAGATATGACACTGGACTCTAAGTCTTGTCAAAAAACACATTAATGATCTATTTCACATGGTCAGTACAGTTTATATTTCTCCCCTCTTTCCTCAAGTGTCTAATGAAGAAAAATTTCATAGTCTGATTCCAAGTCCCATGAATCAATTAAAATATCCTTATTCAAAATATTTGTTTCCAGACCTCCATTTCGTTACAGTTATCCTAAAATATCATACAAGCCTGAAATACAGGTAGGTGACAGTGGCTTTTGTATGGTCATGAGTCATTTAAGAATGGGATGGCTAGAGATCTTTTCAATTATTTACTGTCTAAAAGTCATCCTTGGCTTTTAGCAAATTATGGCGAAAAGCAAGGGACAAATCCCCCAAACCAGCTTGTACCTTTGTGAGCTGCAGAAGACTTATATTGAGGAGCTGAAGATGAATTGTGTGGCATGATAACGCCTGTCGGAAATCACTGGATGTCCTACTCCCTTGATGTGCTCATTGTCATATTTTCGAAGCCCTGCATACAGTTTTACTTCTGCAGTTTTCTATGACATCAGTGCAAGTTCAGTAGGCAGCACACCAAGTCAGACTCCACAAATGGACTAATGCAGAAAATTCCTACAGCCCTATTTCCAAATTCATGGCAGCTACTCCAGCGATCACTTGTTTCCACATGTATAGTTTGCCAGATGAGGCTGTTACTGCTTTTTGCTCTAGCTGTGAAATGGAATGGTAAAGCTGAACCTGACAACTTTCACAGACTGTGTCTGTTCCAGTGAAGGCAGCAAGGCCTGTCGAATCTTTTGGTCACATGCCACTTCCTTGACATACCAAGTGCCGAGACACATTCCCGTCCTCTTTCAGAGAAAGATGAAAGAACTTGGTCATAGCATTTTATTTCTGAATTACTCTTATTGCTTGCTTCATTTTCATTACTGTGAATGCAGGGAAACAGAGTGTTATTCCCATTTAACTTTCTGCTATTGATTTGCTCAATTTTTAACAGGATCGTTTTGCCTTATTTGGTTAAATTTTCTACTTCATTGTTCAAATTTATTAAGTTACAGAAGAACTTTGGACCACGTGGTGCCCATAAATTAAAATTCTGACAACGAAGATCTATTGATTGCTTTCCATGTCTACTTTCAATGATGATTTCCAAGAAAAATGCCAAAAAAAAAAAAGTCACTTAATACTACTAACTCATGTCCATGGACAAAAAAGAATTGAAAACATGAACATGTTGAAGCTTTTTGGTAAAGAGCAATCACTATTCAAAACTACAGAAATTACACAAGCAAATCCATATAAAAGTGCTGCCTTTACTATTGTTACTATTGGGAGCAACTAATTTGTTTGTTATCAGAGATATGTGAAGTAATTTTTAAAGATGCACATGGCATAGGTTTTATGGCTTTGTTTCCCAAAACTTTGAAAAAATAGCTAAGATGAATAACTTTATTTTTAACACTGATATATGACATATTTTAACCTGTCTACACACAAAAGTAGTGCTGTTAACAACTGCAACTTTCTTCAAGTATGCCATGAATCACTGTATTCCTTTTCCCTTTTTTCATGCACCATTGCCACTATCTTACCTTCAGCGGTTTTGCTAGATTTCAATGAAGATGGAACCAGAGGGCACACATTAGAATTTTATATCAGTTCAAGAAGGGGAGAGAAGAAAGACATATGAAGCTAGAATGACATTCATTGAAGGTTCCCTAGGGAAGATAACACATGTTTTTGTCTTTCACCTGCTAGGCATGCTAAATCAGTGCAATGATAAGCTAATTTATGAAATATATTTCATTGAAACCTGGACATCTTTACTGTCGCTAGTTTGGATATTAGCTTTTCAGAAATAAAAGGCAACTAATTTAAAAGATGTTAAAAGACTGGTTTTCTTAGGTATTGCGTCCCATATATGTTCACTGGGACTCTGGATTGCAATGCGTAAGCATTTTGAAAGCAGTTAGGATTAGGTGAAAGATAAAATTTTCACTTACAATGCCTTCAAAAAAGGAGTAACTTGTTTTCAAAACCAAAAGAGGATTCTACTCTATTTTTTTAAAATGTACTGGAATAGCACAGCAGCTGCAAGAAAGGTGACCGTGTCTTACCCAAACAATGTCTCAGCTACCTTCCATAGCAGATATGTAGCAATTCAACACTGAGCAGTTTGTTCATTATTAAGGTAGTATAGGCAATCTTTTGTTCCTCTCAGGGCTCAGTGCATAAAAGCCGGCTCTTCAGGAGAGACCTTTAGGCTACCTGTGTTCAGGGATTGCATACTAGAAGATTTTAAGACCTTTTCATTTTAACTATGGGAAAATGTATTTTATGGCTGTTAATGGAACAGGATGCTAACATAAAACTTTACAATTTACTTCACCATCTAAAGGAACACTGGAAAACGTGATACCTCTGTTTTTGTTGAGGGTTTTTTGGTGAACAAGAGCACCACAACACTTTACTGTTTTGCTGAATACACACAAGGAATCTAGACATTCCACAATGCAGATGCAGAGACATACAATTCAAAATATATGTACTAATAGGGTTAAATTTTACAAAGTATCCAATCTATCTTACAGTATCTTACAGAATTCTGTTTAATTTTAACACTTTCATGATCAGACACAGATGAGAACTCAGGATTTCAAATCAAAGAGGACTTAATGCTTAAAATAGTTATAATTTATTCTATTTATAATTCTGGTCCTGCATTAACAATTTTTTTTATTCTTAAATAATCCAAGTCAAGATTTAAAAAAAAATGAATTTTGAAATTCTGGACACATCTTCTGTACTACTGGGACATGACAACTTCTTACTCTGAAAGAAAAAAAGAAACTTGGAGAAATTGGAACACCCAGGAGCTTAACTACCACTGGTAAATATACCTTCACTGTACCCAGAACTGAAGGCTGCACTAAAACCTTTGTCTTTAATCAGTCCTTCAACTGCAGTGTTTGTTGGCCCCAGTGGAGTGAGGAACTTCAAGACTCGCGAGCAGCTTCAGCAAGGTCAATGCAGCAACATACATGCTTTAGGGTTCAGTGCATGTTTAAGCATTTCACTCAATTCATGCCACAGTCTTTTTCTGAGCATTTATGCAAGAGGTAAGGGAAAACGTGTCAGTTAAAGTTACCTGCTCATTTGGGAGGATGAATAAAATCTCTTTTGCTCAGTCAAGTTTCCCAGGATGTTTCCATGTCTTTATTGATGTGCTCTTGACACTGAAACATTTTCTTTCTACTGATAATGCATTTTCAAACATTTAAGAGCTAGTTATGCCCACACTAACTTTTATACACCAAGAAAGAGCATAATTATCATCAATTCTTATTTATTATTCTTCCATATTGACTTAATACCTTTAAAATGGTTGATCTAAATCAGCCCAAATTGTTACCACCTCAATTCAATCTCTTTGTGAGAACTTCTCAGAGACTGAATGTCTCTGAATTTTATCTTCAATTCCTGCAGTCTGCTTCAAACTGACAGACCAACCCATGTGGACCCCAGTGTAGAAATCTCCACTGCAATCAGTATCTGCTCAGGCATAAGTGGTTGCAAGATGAAGATTTTAACACTGAGAAGCTCAAAACTATGTATAGATGTGTCCAAATTCCCATTATTTTCTGGGTGACATCAATGCCCAGTTTATACAGGTACTTCTTTAAAAAGTACCTATAGGTTTGTAGACCCTTGTGATGTTTGAGCACTGAAGTACCTCAGCAACTATCTCTTTAAGTGACTGCAGCACCATACTATTTTTTAAAGCCTCAAAAGTATGTGTACTTTGACTCTCTGAATTCCTCTTTTATCCTTGCTATCAACCACAATATATACCTGTAAAATCTTCTTTTAAGGAAAGTGCCAGATTTTTTTTGTTACATTTTATCTCATTTTTTTCATTACAATTAATTTTCCCAAAAATGAATATTAAATGCACAGGATTTATGCATTGCAGCACAGTTTGGGGATCATGAGAAAGCAACTAGAAATAAATACAATTTTAAAAATATATATAAACATGTGAGAAAAAATGGTGATAGCTGGATACTGAGATTTCTTGTGGCCTTTTATAGAAATGCAGCAAGACTTAACTGCAAAAATGAACTCATTCCAGAATGCAGGATTCTGGAATGTCTGGATTCAGACTGGCAGTTTGGCATTTGCACTGTTGCAAAGGGAGAAATAAACAATATTCTTGATTGTTCTAGTCATTTTAATGAAAGTTACTTTTTCAACATTAGCATGACGTGGCACTTGCTAAAAATAAGCTTTAGTCACTACTGCTTTTTAAAACGTGCACAGATTTATGCATAGGAATTGATAACAGCTTTTTCTGCTCTATTTTTTTAGTGCAGAGTGTCAGAATGGCAGTGACTTCTTTTGACCGTTAGAAAGGACAATTTTTTGAAAAAGCATATATTCTTCTTTTATAGGGGAATTGTGTAAACACAAGTAATGTGCTTGTGAACATTTTATGATCAAGATATTAATAAAGGATTTAGCTTCAGTATTCACCACAAAAAAATAAATCTTTAACAGAGCTGACTGTTTTGTGACTTCTTCAGCTGAATACAGTGGTGCTTATGCTAACTAAATCTTCAGTGCTGGCAGCCCTATGAGAACTCCCAGAAAACCTTTCATGTCATTAGACATTCTCAGCTGGTCTCCAAGTGAAGGAGTATCCAGCCCCTTGTCAAAGAAAATGTCATCATAAGATTACGAGAAAGAGAGGAGTGAAAGTAAAATTAAGTAAATCAGGGAAAATGGAATTCTGAGGAGGATGTGTAAAGTATATTAAAAAGTAGTGAAGATGAGCATCTTGCTTAGTACACATTTGAATATTCCTATGGGAAAAGAGAATATAAAATTGAACTACTGATCTCCTGAGGACCAGACCATTGTAGGGAGGATATTCTCTTTGTCTAAATGGACAGATTCTGTGTAGCTGAAAACAGAAAGTAACTCCTACTTATTATCAAAAAAAGGTGTGCAATGAACATCATCTTGGAAGCAGATAGTGTGATTTATATGTACCAAATATTTCAACTTCGAGAGGCAACAAGAGTAAAATTTAAAATTTAAACTATAAATTAGGATATGGAAGGCTAGGTCCAGGAGTATTTTCCTATGGTAACCCTCTGGACTATCTACAGGAAAATGGATAAACTTTGATGGTGTGTTACTTTGAATAACCATGGGTTATTCATACAGTGGCTGACAGGAAAAGCCACTGCTAATAATAGTTAAGAAGATTATAAACAATATGCACATCACCAGCTGATATATAGCTGTCCTGTATATTGTTTGAATACTTATGATTCATATTCTTTAACTTCTTTTCCTTTTGAATGCACTGAAAGGAATCTTCAGACCAACAAACAATAAAGAGATCTAGAGGACCTCAGAGGGAAAACCTTTTTTCCAGGAGACAATTGGATACAGATAATAAGATAAAAATATTCATACATACAATTATATAGCTCAACTATTACCTGGACGTTACAATAAGTTGTCTCCTTGTCAGAACTGGTCCCTCTCAGCCCTAGCTCTTGCCAAAAAAGCCTGAGATATTTAGGCATTGAAGTGTTGATTTAAGTATGTAGTCTTAAACACTTAGGTTTGAATATTTTTACTTAAGTGACCTTTCCAAGGTCAGGAAAGATTTCATGCATAACTCTCTGTTGACTTACACCTACTCAATTCAGCACTTTAATATTAGGCTCCCTGCTGTTTAATCTTTTTTTCAGCCAAAAGTTGTAACTAAAATCCTGAATTTGCCATGACTTAAACACATGTTGAATAGCATGTATCTAAAAGCTATGTAAAATTGGACAGACATATCAGACCCAGATCAAGAAACACACAAGAGAGGGAATTTAGAAATCTAGTTCAAAGTGCAGGCAAAGTGGCCAACTTTTCCTTGCAAAGCATGGAGATAGCTGAGTAGTAAAAATGGGATTTCTGACATTCAGTGTACTGAGCATAACATTAAAAATGGAATCAATAGGAAATGATGAAGAAAGGCCAAATTTCCTGCTGTCACCTATAAGCCTCAGACAGAGCTCAGAGGTCTGGAATTCAGACCATAAAATGCCTCCTGAACATACAAAACGTATATAAGATATCCCTCTAGGTTGCTCTACTGGAAATGTAGACCTCTGTTTTCTTTGAGAAAAAAAAAATCTGGGATTGGAGCTGCTACAATTAATCTGTTTCTTTATAGCTTGTTAATTACAGCATTCTCTTGGGAAGCTGAAAATAGAGATTTGATTTCTTATAGTAACAGCTCAGATAGTTAGACTGCATGAGAGGTATTGTCTGCTCTTTCTGCTGAAGCTGGACAGTGAGAATCAGAAATGTGAGATTCATGATGCCAGAGGAGAAGAGAGTTGCCCACCTATCATCCAGCAAGAAGGACAATCTTCTGAGTAAAGAAAAAAAAAAGAAAAGGAGAACCACCCTAACTTAGAGACTGACAGTAATTTTTCAGCAAAGAATTTTTGAATAAAAAGTGTGTTTCAAACAGAAAGAAAATCTTAAAATATCTCCTTTTCAAGAGTGAAAGGGCATTTTTTCTATAATTTCCCATTCCTTTCTTTATATATTGTTATGCATATAATAT
>VWZV01009952.1:173319-224137 GCA_013397155.1 Irena cyanogastra | reverse complement strand
TGTGGTTGTTTTAACAAAAAACAATGAAACAATGAAGACTAAAAACATAATCTGAGTTTTCTGTCGAGTTGACCATTTTTCAATGTATACTACTACCATCATGCATTTACCCTGGGAAGCGTACTCACAGTACTATTAGTACTTTCATGGCTTCATTTACACAAGCAATAGTATTTCTTCTAAAATATAGCAGCCTCCTCCAGGATAGTAAGGAAAATAAATATTTACGAATCAATATAAGAATATATTCCTATGTTAATAAATTTATTTGGACTTATTCAAGAATTTTTTAAACCATTCATTTTTACATGCAGTCAGAACACAGCTTTTCCCATAGCACAACATTAAAGTTGTAGCACAACAGTAAAGTCCACAGTTTTACGCATGGGCATTGTTCCAATTTTCTGCTATTGGTACCACCCATTTAAAAGGTAGATATCTATTTTCAAGGATTTCCCTTTTCCATTTTATTTGAATTAAATTTACAATTAAAATCTATGAGAAAAACAGACAGCTACAGACAGAAAGTATTAATGAAAAAGAATACCTTCCTTTGACTGAAAGAGGGAGGCAAGAGGTTACATTAAAATTTTAAACAGAAACAAAATTTTTCTACCAATGACAGTTTTGGCAAAACTGTGCAAATACAATGTTTCTGACTGCAAGCCTATTACTGAATGCAAGTGCAAGACAAAGGTAAGGCTCTAAAAGTGCAACACTAAAGTTAAAAAATATAAACCCAACCACTGCGTTATAATCCTTCACATTAATTTTGTTCTCTTACCCTCAATATAAAGCCAAGTATAACAAGAAAAAAAATAGCAGTAAAGTTAGTTCGAAAACATGACTAAAACCCCAAGTAAAGTAATACTGATACCTAGTTAATTAGCTGAACAGTGTTTTATGCTGTGGAATACTTTCCCTGAAATTAAAAGACTCTATTTATGATCTCCTGTTCTTCTCTACAAATGATAGTACATTTACAAAAATCTACTCTTAACCAATTCTTTTCTTAATGACAAGAGCTGAATTCTTCAATGGTCAAAGAGCTGAAACACATTTTTCAGCATAAATGCCTTAACATGACTTCTGTGCCTCTTCACATAAACAGATGCAATTTCTAAACTCCAGACAAGATTCCTTAGAGTGACATAGTTGGGTCTCTCCCTTCCATCTTAAGGTATGTGCATCTGGTCTCCAACTTTAATACATAAAAATATAGAATTACTACGTTTTACTGCTTCATTCTCTCTGGTTCACAATACAACACTGACGCATACAGAATTATAGTTGCCAGCAAGATAAATAAGCAGTGATAAAACCTGCAATACCATTTTTTCCCCCTAGAATTCCTTAAATTCTTGAGAATTCCTGAAGTGCATTTTTAGCCCCTAAAACGTGACACAGCTAACAGCTACTCAAACATGAAGAGATGAAATACAGATGTAACATTTTCTTGAGCCTGTCTGATAATGTTCAAGCATCTTCCACTATTCTCCAACTTCTGCTTTACTGCTCTCCTAAGTATCTAGGATATATCCTGGGATCATCCAGTATGTTACATTTTTCTGTGGATTTGCCAGTAAGGACTCCTTGTCACTGTATAGACTTATCTGCTTGGGACTAATTATTTCTAAAATATTTTGAAGTTTTTCTTTTAGCTTATTCTTTTTTATTACATCTTACTCTAGCAAGCATCCCTTAAGTGATATATGTCTTGATTTCTAATATTTACAGCATGGGTGAACAGTACTGACTATTTTGGCAATTTCATACATAGCCTATTTGATTACAGGTCAAAGCATGCTTTAATCCTTTATAAATAATAAAATATGCAAGACACTGAACAGAAAAAAAATTATGTTATAAAAGTATTATAACGGGAAAAATCTCTCATTTTCAGAGAATGCAGAATTCTATGAATAAGTAACCTTCTCTAAGGATTGATTAGAACAGATGTTGATGTTTTTTACTCATGTAGCTGTTTATAGATGGTTACAAATGAAAATGGATATTTTAAGTTTCTTTCCAGACGTACAACAGGCTGGAGAAAAATGATGACAAGTATCTGGGGCAAGCCCTTAAGGTCTTAGGAGAAGGAGGGACTATTCTTTCCCAAGGCCCCATAATCATTTAGAATGATGAGGGTTTTTTTAATGATTTAATATAGTGAGTTGAGCTACATTCCATTAGATATAATTAGACCTAGACAGGAAAGGTAGATCTGAAAAGCTAATGAAATATTATTCAGATTGAATCTGAGATTGTTGATTAGGATAAAGCTAACCCTGATTAGTATAAACAAGATAGGTGTTAGAGATCCTATTTTTTTTAATTTTAATTTCATTTTTATGTTAGTCAGAGGAGACTCATAACTTGTCATTTACTTAAAGAAGGTACATCTGGAAATATTATTTCCTTTATACTTCCTAATAGATTTTCCTTTCATCTTGTTATACTTTCAAAGTCTTCATCATTTGATCTCTTCTGTACCTGTACTCATTTCAATATATCTATCTATCTATATATCTCTATATATTTTTTTCCATATGACTCCTATGACTCACCACAATTCTCCTCCATATGGTAAGTGCTCATTTTGCAGTGAGTTGGCACAAGATCAGTGCTCTGCATGAGTCCCACTTAAGCTCCATCATATTTCTTCAAACAGTTCATAGCTATATAAACCCCAACGTTGAGGGATTAACTAAGATCTAAGTGATGTATAGATTTTGTGCTGGCCTTTCCCATAGCAGTGAATTTCATCTTCTATCAAGTCCCACTCCCAGCTTTAAACTTTCTTCGTTCTGCTTCTTAACGCTTTCATCAGCTTCCAAAATCCTATATGTCAAGCAGCAGCTGAATCCTCATACAAATCTCCCTTTAAACCTATCTCTTTCAAAAAATCACCCTTGCTTCCAATGTCTAAATACATAATGCTTTTGGGACTTTAAAAGTGCTCACTCTAAAACAGCCTTCCATAGAAACAATGAAGTGTTGCTAAACTTTGTATGTGTCCCAAAGTGAACTTTGGTTTTGGTGTTCAAACAGTGAACTAATGATACAAGACTCTTTTAGCTTACTAGTTTCATGATTTTCACCAGTTTTCAGACCTTGAAAGCTTGCAAATTAATTTGAGAAGTCCAAACAACTTCAGTTTGTGGAAGGTCTTTTGGAAACTTGATATATGCAATCTGAATACTTTTATTAATCATTTTTGTAGGTACAGAAATGTTGTTTCTTAATTTAGAAGTATTTCTGGAATTAATGGTTTGCGGTTTATATTACATTGTCTCAGATTTATTATATTCCTAAAAAGTGTTTATAAAATTATTATACCATGCATCATTCTCACATGGAAACTAATATGGAAAATATCCTGCAGGTAATAACCTACAGTAGTAAATTTTAAGAGGAAGGAATACCTCATCTGCCTCTACAAAATAGAGCTCTTTTTAAAAAAATTACTTGGAATTTTCAGACCAGATAAGTAGTAATAAATAGTCATAGTAATGAATTAAATTATAAAAACTCCTTAGACATTGATAAACACTGTATTATAAATACAAAATACATACGCACATACATACATATAACATTAGCTTAATTTGTGCCTTGGTATAAATACACAAGCAGAGGGCATTAGGTGCATAGAATCAAAGGTAAACTCAGCTAATCAATAAGTGGGCATTGTTTGTGCTTGTGATTATTCTTGCTAATGAATTTTTTGTAAACGAACAGCCTAGACCGCAGTCACTTTTTGTAGTCTACGTTGCTGTAGGAGTACACAATGGCATAATGGCATTCTATTTCCAGCCAAGGATAGAAGTTACCTTGGATTTATCAGACATAATTTCTATCAATGCTATTTCAGATTACATTTTAATTCATTCCTCTAATCCATCTACAAAAGACTATTAGTCACAACTAATTTACTAATACAGCTCTATTATAGGAAGTGCTTTCTGAAGTAACTCTGATTTTAATTAATCTCTATTGTATGCTCAGTCCAGATTTTGGAGTGACAGATACATAAATAGAAAAAGACAATGTAATACACAAACACAAATCCTCTTTCTTTCATGCTCATATTTTAATATGACAAAATAAAGAATTTTGTTTCCTACATACTAACACTTCTGTAATTCTTTTTTCTTCATGGTTTCATACCTTTGCAAGAAATATTATCTTTCACAGCAGAGATTTGTGGCAAGGGCTATGGAAGTTAAGATACAGTTGCAATATAAGGACAAATTCATCTTTGTGCTTAAGCTGTAATTGTGGTGCAGCTGGAAATCAAGGACATAATGGGTCTGGCACTTAGTCATTAATTCCTGGATGGCCCAGGAACACCTTGCCCAGTCTCTGAACAGAAATAATGGGTGGATTGGAGACAACAGACCAACTTAAGAGGCAACTGCCTGACTGCCTTGCCACCTTCACAAAAAACTGCTGCACTAATTGTTTCATGAGCTCTCCAGGTGGGACTCTCAGTCCTGCAAATTCCTGCAGGCAGCTCCTGCTGTGACTAAGCCAACTGACAGACACTACTTGTACACTTCAAAGTGCTGATTTGCATCCTGGGTGGATAACCTGTTAGGACCAGAGACTGCTCAGCAGCTCCTGATGCAGAACTGACCAAATTGGACATCAACAATACACTTGTAAATAGTCAGTAGAAACTGTCTCTGCAGATGAATAAATGCTTATGCAGAAAGACATTCCTTTGTACATAATTGATAATAATTGGTGGCAATGGCTCCTTCATGTTTATTGGTCACACAGGACCATGGGCCAGCTAATTATAAAAATTCAGCAGCACATTGAGGAGCCTAATACGAACCAGCTGAAGCCACCATGCCAGAACCCTTGTCCATTGCCACTTGGAACAGGACTGTTCATACTGAGGGATTTGATTCTTCATGGGAATGTATCTCTGTGTGTGTGTCTCCACGTGCATCTGTCTCCATAGATGTGTCTGTGTGTCCACGTGTGTGCGTGTGTGTAGTGAATGACCTGCGCTCAGTAAAGCTTTGTTATACTTCGAAGAAGACAAACAAATTAGTTCAAAACTGAACAAATTTCTTCATTCACTCCTGGTTTTGCTTTAAATAATTTGAGAGCATTTAAACTCTGCAACATGTAATAGATTTTTTTTCTTTTATGTTTTTGGAAACCAGAACACCTAACACACAGAAAAAAAATAAAGATTACTTGTTAAACAATTCAAAGTGAAGAAGAATTTAAACATAGCTGCCTTTCCTGATTTATCACAAGCTGAATAATGATATAAAGTATATAAATGGCAGCTTGCAAAACTAAAACTTCCTTTCAACACTGTCATTCCCACAGGTTCTGTAGAAACCAGCTTGACTTCCTTCTCCACAAATTCTCTGAGTTCGTAAGTTCATTAGAGAGATTCTTTTGATGAAACTTCAGGTGCAGAAGCTTACTGCAAAAAGCAGCAAAATCTGCTACTAGAGTTAAGTACAAATCTGTCAATAGCAGTTATTGCCAAAACCATTCAGACCTTCTTAAAATTAATTGAATGTAAATTTTTTCATGCTGAGTAAAACATGCAGATAATTTCCCAGCACTTCCATTTTTTCGAAGTGTTATTAAACAAAATACTTTGGGAAATATACAGAGTCTCAAATATGTTACATTCATCATTGAGATTAAATCCTAGAGGTGAAAAGATTAATTTTTTCCATATGTCAAACCGTGGTCACCAGCAGTAATTGATTTATTCCTTTGCACAAAGCAATGTTAGGACTGGAAAAATCAGCTAGGACACAAAAGTATATGGAGGACCAACCTGCAAGAAGTCACGCTGTGTATTCATTTTCCAGACAGTTGTTTGTATTGTTTAACAATATATTTTGTTGTTTTGTAAAAAATACTTTACAATAACATTTTATAACCATTTTTTAGTATAAATTATGACCTACAAAATTTCAGTTTTCATCTTGAAAAATCATGCTCTGTTTTTTCAGTGAGAAAAAAGGTGGGATGTTTTCCAACTAGCAACAGTTGTGAGACATTAAGATCTCTCCAGACTTTTCTTCTCTTTTATGATAATGAGAATATAAAAAACCAAAAACTTAATTAACTTAAGTTTTTAATTATAGGTATACTTTAATGAACAGACAACTCTGCATGCATGATGAATAAAGTGTTATCTTTTCCCTTTTCAGACTTTATCTTGGTTTTGTTTTGGGGCTTTGTTCTGTTCATTTTTGGTTTTTTTTCTGTATGGTCCACAATCTGAGCAACAAAGTACACAAGGGGATAAATTAATATCTGCTTAACAACATAAATAGCATTGTAAAGTAATGTTCTGGATGTATTTTGGTCTGGGACAGGAGAAAACAAGCATATTTTTTCAGGCAGTTTTATCTGAGGGTTACTTTTATCAATTGCACAGTATTAGGTTAGGCAACAGGAAAAAAAAACAGAGAATATTCAAAGTTCCCTTTTTATAGCTAGACAGCTTCCTATTCAAACAGCTGCACTCAAGATGAACATTTAAGAAAATAATGACAGAAAAATGAACTCAGACCAATTTGTCATTTTTCCATTCTTACAGTGCCTCAATTCAAATTAATGTCCATTTGGCTACTTTTCAACAAGCAACTTCCAAACACCTTTAGAAGAATTATTTTCATTATCGGTAATAAGATTACTACCTACCAGTATTCATTCTTTATTTGCAATATCCATTTGCTTTTCCAAATACAGGTATGTCTGGTGTAGGATCTATTGAAAAGTCTCTTTATACCTATCACAGTATCATAGTATTTTGTGGAAAATGTATATTCTGTGCATCCCTGTTTATTTTTATGTGACATTTCCCCCTCCAAAAATGGTTGCTATTTACTGAATTGTACTGAGTTCTACTCCGACACAATTATGATGTTAACATACATAATCTATTTTAGAGGGAGTTTTTGATGTTTAAATAAGTAAAATAATAAAACTGCACATTTAGAAATTGTGTGTTTAAATACCAAACTTGAAATATTTAAGAAGATGTGCCTTCAGAAAATATTAGAAGAGATAAAAAAAAGAAAAAATTAACTCACTATTGCTTTGGGAATCAACATCTCTGGAAGCTTTCTGTACCCTCACTAGAATGGGGAGAAGACTTGGAAGATTAATTAACTAATGCTTCAAAACTAATGTGCATGAGTTAAAGTGCATTAACACTCGTGGACATTCATTCAGGACTAAAGTGGCCTTAATATCCTGCAGCTTAATCCTTCTCAAAGGAGTTAGAGCGAGCCACGGTGACTTCATAACATCCATATGGGAATTTAATGCTCTTTAACTTTTGCACAATAACTTCATGAATTTAGTACTATTTCCTACGTGCTCACCGTGTAAACAAGCTTTTAAATGCAAAAGAAACACTATCGCTGCTGACCACTCTGTGTGGCAGCTCTTCCAGCACCCTTGGCTAACTGAAGATAAATTGTACTACGTTCTACGACGTTTAGGTAGCTAGCACTGGGCTAGAAATTGAAGCAGACTGGACTTGCAGAGTCATAGAGAGCCACAGAAACTCAGGACATATGTATCTGATTTTGCTTTGTTTCTGACCTGCTATGTGAACTTCTTAATCATGCTGCCATCTCTTTGCCTCCGACTCCGTGACTATAAAACAGAACTACATCTTACTTCCTATTCACTTGTTTCTGGCACACATACTACTAATACAGGTTTCCCACACCATAAATTTTCTCATAGCTTACATGTGTGCCCTGAATAGGGACTAGAAAAGATGAAATTACAGGTGCAAGAAAGTCTGCAGCGCAGCTGTGATTTTCTACATATGTCTGATCAGCACAATTCAAAAGTTTGGTTTACAAATGTAACATGTGATGGCAAGATTAGTTCACAATCCCTACAAATCAAAGTCACAAATTGGAACCAGATACCATGTGACACTAAGCTTTTCCAATTACAGTTAAAAATCAATACCCTGAGGTCATTTGACTTTTCTGACAATATTGCTCACATAGCACACGTGAGCCTAACAGTGCAATTCATATAAGAGTTGTCAAAGGATGACTCATTTATTCTATAGTCAATGATTTTTAAAGGTGGTTTTATTCCAGTCTTTTGGAATATATCCAGTCTTATAAGGAAGGAACTCTACTCGAGCTGATCTTTCACAAAATTCTCAAAAGAAATTAGACTGCATGAAAATTTGCCTTATTTTATTTTCATTGCACACTTTAAACCTGAAAAATGAAATGCACCATATGCCATGGTACCACCACAGGATGGGCGTTATTACTCATTCCAGACTGCTCATACAGCCCCTAGCTCTACCTCATCTGGGAAAAGTTTCTGAGAGCAGCTGAGCTTTTCCAAGAGAGCTCTAATCGCAACATCAGCTTGCACTAGGGAAACAAGATTTAGGTCTGCCTAGCCTGTTCACCCCTGCTGTGTTTTCATAACTGTAACTTCTCCAGATACATCTTCAGTATCATTCACAACCGCATCATTTGGTGGTGTCATGCATGTCCACCACTGTTTTACCACCTCTGAAAAACAATACCCATTCATGACAGGTAATGCAGAGCAGCTCTGATTCCAGCAAGCTTAGAGCACTCTTCCTTGCTTAGATAAGCTGGTCATTAAACAAGAAAAGATTGCAACCTTACTTTTTGCCTATTATTTGACCTATTGTTGTGCTTTATATTGCTTCTTTTCCTTATATTTTTATCATTGCTTTTTCAATTTTTCATCAGATTCAGCCTGCTTCAGACACCTTCCTTCTCCACAAATTCTTTACTCCAGACTATGCTGTTCCAACAGGCAAATGAGACAAGACTGTAAATATTCAACCAAATATGAGTTTGACCCCTAGCTACCGCATTGCCCACATGGAATGTCTACACCTTCTACTGTTGTATTCCCCCATTTTTCCAAACTCCTACCACCAATAATTTTTTGTGATCCTTAATTATGGTGCATTTCTATAGATATCACAATTCTGGCAGCCTTTGAGAACTTTCTTAGCTCTACTTATTTTAATCCTCACCTTTAATAAGATCATAACATAGATAAAACATATCCTAATACTTCAGTGATGAATGCTATAAAGTATTTTTGCTTTTATCTGGCCAGTGCTCCACCTCTCCAACTACTCATCTATTTGTGTTCTATTAAGATCTCCTTCAAGGGAGAACCCTGTGGATGAAACATCTCAAAGACATTAACTGTTACTGACATTGGGGTTAGTCAAGACATAGTAAAAACTAAGAACTGACTTAGCCTGTAGTTTTTAAACATACCTATTACTATGGGATGTAAGATCGAAACGAAGGTACATTACACACTGAGAATTTAAAGCATCAACAGAAGGAGTAGGAGAGAAAGTGCACAGCTCCTTGAGTAAATAGTAAATAGTTTACTAGCAAGTTAAATGCAAGAGTTCATTCCTTGTACAATCAAGGAATATTTCCACATATTCACCAAAGAAAAAGAAACTTTTTACTAATAAAGAGATTGGCCGAAAAGTTTTGTCTGCTAATGAAAATAGGAATTTTGAAGAGCAAAGTATTAAAACACCCTTCACATTAGAGGATAACACTTCTCTTTTTGTGTGTTTACCACACAAGTTATTTATCTTGACCTTAATTTATTATTAGTTTTATATCCTGATTACCACTTGACAGAACAAGCCCATAGAAAGTGAAATATAATAGCAAATTGATGGTGATCTTCAAATACATCAGTTTGCCACACAGGATAAAGTAATGATTCTCTCTGTCTTCTGGAGGTAGAAGAACTCTGTATAAACTGCTATAAGGTAAATTTAGTCAAAACAATTAGGAAAAAGCTTTCAAGTTTGTTAAGCACTAGAAGAAATTGTTTTGAATGTCACAGAATACCCACCCCTGACTGACTGTAAGAAAACGGACAAACAGCATAAACAGTTCAGATGCTTTTTAACTTTTTGTGCATTGGGCAGGGCAGAGAACTAAATGACCTTACAGAATGTCTATTAATAGTTTCTTCTATGATTTTTTGTAAGTGTCATGTACCTATGAATTAGAACCTCAAAGACTTGCACATCACTCTTAGAGCCTATCTTGTCCCAATTACAAGGGTAATACATTAGACCACTCCACCAGGCAGCCCCAGGAAAATGCTCTATAGAGCACACTGAAGTAGTTCTTTGCATGGAAATATGCACACACCACTTTCCAATTTTTTAAGAGGAGTCAGCAGCTCAGTAGATCACATTGTTATATTGTGTTATGATGAATGATGTTTTCATAATGATGCGACATGTCTAAATGACACAAACCTGGCTTCCTACCAAAAATGTAAAAGCCCTCTACTTTTTTTTAAAGAGGAAAATAGCCATTATCAGTTCTTACGGTAAATTTCTCCGCAAGAAAATGGCAGTAGACCAATTTAATACAAAGTATTCCCGAAGTCTGTAATATTTATAAAACTAGTTCGAAGGATTTTAAAGCAGAAGACACTTTCATAGAATGGTACATAATTACACATGTTGAAACTACAGAAATATATAATCAACAATGGAACGGAAAGTTTAATATTGTCGTGGAAGTTTTGGAAACACAGAACATTTCCAAAACCTAGACCTTTTTTTCCTCTAGTAAGGTCAATTGGCACTTTTCTTCACTGCAAAAAAAAAAAACCTTTCAGGTAATAATGCAATAAACAACTACTGTTTGACATCATTTGCTTTATCTAAGGCATTAACATAAAAGCAACAAAAAATCTTTTGGATAGCATATTCTCCTTTGTTACAAATGCCTTACCCAGAGATTCTTTCCTCCTTGCAACTTTCTAAGACTGCTAGATCTCTCTCAATGTCATGGGTTTTCATAAATACAATATAGCTTTTGGTTCTGAAACTGTACCTTGAAAAGTTGCCATGACAGCGTCAAGGATTCTGTTCAGCTTGCAATCCTCAGCAGGCTATGCTGCTCCTTTCTTACCCAAGTCTCTTAGCACCTGCCCACACATGCACTTGGCAATGTGATCAACTCCTAACATACATCAGCCATGTTTTTGCTTATCATTCCTCCATGTGAATGAAACACTGTTTACTATTTTGTTCTGGCAGCATGGTGGGTTTGATTTTTTATTTTACAGCATGTTACTGTATCCTCAGGTTTGAAAGGTAAGGACAAAAAATTCTACTGCAAGAGTAGAAGGTGGTATGACAAGTAATGCTCCTCAGGATCCCAAAGAGTTAATTTTCCAGTCTCACATCTCTAGTGCTTCAGCCCTTTAGACTTACTCAGTAGCCTATTCCTGAAATGTCCTAGAGAAAAAGACAACAAAAGAAGTTGGACCAGGAGAGCTACTCAGTATTAGCTCAGTCCTTCCATGTAGTAGCTCGTGTTCCAGACTCCTGGAAGCCCCTGCCAAACCCTGACTCTGGCTCTTGTAGTGCCTGGAAGGACAGCAGCAGTACTGTCCCTACATACTTTCAGTATGAGATTCTCTGTACAACAAGCACTGAACTTAGTATGGAACTATAAATTTCTGTCTACTATGGAACTGTATGGAACTATAAATATACTGTCTACTTTCGCTATGGGTCAAGATGGGATTTTTTCCTGAATCAGTCACCCAGCCCTAATTCTAATAGAATACCTCTGAATAGTTTTATACTAATAACTGCTCTGTAGAGACTCCTGAAATTATAATATATTAAAGACCTATCAGCCCATCAGAAGAACATGTAATTTTATGTTCATTACTTCTTGGTTCCTGACTATAGAATTTGGATGGTTGCACCTCAATTAAAAGTTGAATCAGAGTTAATATAATTTAAATAAAAACTTCAATAAAAAGTTAAAGTTCTGTTCTTAATAACATTAATACCCTTTAATGACCGCTACGGTCATTACCACTAGATAACTGACCTTCTTGAACCTCTCTTCACATAGAAAGCTTTCTCCCAACACAGGCAATTATTTAGCAGTAATGAGCGCTCTGTAAGAGATTATTGTTTAACCAAGTACCTTGACACACTGCTTTTCCCCCGTTATCTCTATTCTTCAACAAATGGTACATTTTTTTCTATTGTAGGCCTTTCAGTTCTGAGTATAGAAGCCTGTGGTCTTATTCTTTCCAATGCAGAAGTTCACCATATAGTTGGCGAAACTTCAGATATAATTAAAATCTTGAAAATTAGGGTGCTATGAAATAATGTTTGTGAGCTGCAACTGTGACCCTGTAAAACAGAGCAGTTCTGAAGGCAGGTTTGAGATACCGAGGGATAATGAGGAACAAAACCAAGAAATATTGTTGGGGATGAAAAGACACAAATCTTTAACAGCATGTGGAAAAAGAAGGAAAAAGAAGAATTCATTATAATAAGACAGAAATATTCGGGAGCATAATGGAAGCCAAAACAAAAAAAGTGAATGAAAGAAGAAATGAAGAGCAAGGAAAACAGGCAAGAAAAATTAAATTTGGGGGCACAGAATTACATTTCATAAAGAAAGAAATCTTTTTGGCAGAGTCCTGGAAGCATTAAATGTTAAAGGATGTTACTGTAGAAGTGTGAATTACTGGTTCAACGAGCTCAACACAAGCCTGGAAGATGAAACTGCTGAATTCCAATTCCAGCTGGCCTAACAGTGTCACTGTGGAGAAGGCTCTTCCCCCCCTCTGCCTCAGTTCCTTTCTCTGTGAAAATTACCTTTTTTCAAAACGAATTACGATGCTTACATATGCTATGCTTCAAAAATATTAAGCATTAATAGTTAGTAATGCCATTAAGCATGTCCTCTTACTCATTTTTTAATATAAGATTCATGAAACACCTTCCAATTCAAATTCTCAGGCTAAAGTATCTCAAGCATTTTGCACAAATTCACTTAGAAATATCTTATTTCTTTTTCCTAAAACAAATCTTGCCTAACCAATTTAAGAGATTCAGCATCTTCTAATAGGTTTATTTTGAATATTCTGACCACTCTTGTAATTCTTCACATGAATAGTGTTATGGTCAGATTGTGGAATGAAGCCTGAAGTATCTAGTAGAAATGACTTCTTTTGACCGTTAGAGATGTGTGCTATATTTAGAGATAAGATAGAAAATGTCAGCTGTTTGAAGACCGCATGGCACAATAGTACATTACTTCCTCTATTTTGGCCCGAAACACAAGAAAAAAAGTAAGTCCATATAATGCCTTAACCCACTATGCAGAAAAGAATAGCCTAAGTGAGGCCTTTGCTCATTTAAAAGCAGTAAATATCTTTTAATGTCCTGTATGAATTCCCATCTGCTCGGTGTCCTTAGAAAAAAGGCCTCTAAAAATGAAAGGTGGGGGAACCATTTTCCTATGGCCAACAATGCTGTTATCTAAAAGAAAACAGAGGAAAAATTTCTCCAAATTATTTTTTCCCATTAATATTCCATCTCCTAAAGTCTCAGCTTTTTTCATAGTGTGTTACATCAATTGAGGTTCCTCTGTATTTTCTGAATAAGGGGACAACAGAGAACAACAGGGAGAGGGCTTTCAAAGCAAACTGCTTATGACTCGCCTTCTATTTTAAACTACTTAAGCTAGGTTCTTTTATTAATGACAATACCACAGGAAAGTACAATATTCAATTCAGTTCTGGAAAATACTACAGGTAGGACTGCAGTGTATAGAGCCTTGTCAGCTAGACAGTTTACTACAATGGAAGAAAATGGAGCAAGAATGATTTTTTTATTTGTATAAAATATATCGTTCTTCCAGGGTGTAGTGAAATAGTTTCTATTTAATTGCAGAGAAATCCTAAGAAGGTTACAGCAGTGAAACATTAAAATTCTAAGGGCAACTAATAACATTAAAACTTTATAGCCCCAGATAGAATAATTTAGACAAAAACAACATGAACATATGTTTTGTGTAATAATAACAAACATTTATAGCTGTCAAGAGAGAAAAACACAGGTTTATGCACACCTTAATGGCGTGCATGGGTGAGCATGAGTATATTTAAAACATAATATATTACAAAATTGACAGCAGGCATGACTCTTCTGGGTACTATGTTAAATCAATGAATAAATTACCAAAAGTGTGTTGTGGCTGTTTGGATGTGTAATTGAGCTTAACGTATGTAGTGTTATTTCAAAAGAAACTGTTCAAGGAGTTTCTAGACCAATCCACTATGCATCTTTACTAAGCTGTTTACAAATAACAATAAATGAAACTGTCTCACAGTAGGAAGGAAGTTTAGTTATATGCATTACGTAAATGGGAGAAAAGTTAATTTTAATATGTTTTTCGGGAATTAAAACCAAACTTATTATAATATTGCTAGGATTCACTGAATTGGAAATCAACATTTTTCATGTTTAATTATAGATTTATTTTAATTAGCTGATACTTTACAAACAAAAGCCTTTGTAGCAATACATGTCAGGAATAAGTCTACTGAGATAAATATGGATGCTTCATACAGTACCTATACTGAAGAGTAAGAATCAATGCCCAAATAAATGAACTAGCAAAAAGATGAACTTAAATTTATTCTGTTTATTTCCTTAATACATTTCCTGTCCAATGTCTAAAAATATTTTATTATGTTAGAAAAGTATGAACTTTTAAACCTTATTGTTTTTGACTAATTAATATCAAAAAACCCACAGATTTGCAAACTAACCCATTAATTGTCATATTTAGAAAAAATTGAGCACATACATGTGTTCCTTGTTTCAGGGGTGTTTCATCTTACTTCACACAGAATTTTTAAATAAGAAATTTACCCTATTTTTCCATCTATCTTTATATTTTGCAGTTCTAGTAGTACTTGGTTGTTATGCAATGCTCTAACTGCTTGCACCTCAAATCTAAGATAGGAAGGGCAGCCTGTACAAAGTAATACAAGTAGTCAATAACTTTATAGTCTCCAGGAAAATTTTCCAAATCAACACCAAGGACAGAAAAGCCAAGCTGACCTGACCCCAGCCACTTTTTTCTTGTTCCCTTCCTCCAAACTAAAATGATAATCCTTGAATGTAAGCAATCATAAATGTACCATCCTAAACTTCTGTTGTGCATCATAGCTTTAAGTCGAAGTATTTCAGAACACATAGTGCTGAGCTCTTAATCAGATCTGAACCTTTTCCTTTGCAATTTTCTTTCTCTTTTCTCAACATTTTTCTTCATTTTGTAAGGGATGATGTAGACTGTCAGCATCAACCATACTTGTGATTTTCTTAGGGCTCATAAACTCAAGGATTAAGGTATTCTGGGCTGAATGCCTGTCTCTTTTCTATAACATCACTGGAAAGAGGAAAAATGGGATGAAGAAATGAAGTGTACATGCCCAGATGAGCTATTTTTTGTCTCAGGCGTGACGATGGTTCATAAAGCATGCTATGGGGCGATTATAAAAGAATATGGCATACCACCTGTCTTCTGGTCAGAAAACCCATTTTGCATTTAAAGCCATCTTAGGTTAGCTGTAATTAACATTTACAGCTGCCCATGAGATATGGCAAAGTACACTACTACCACACATATTTTTGTTGCGGTTACTTCCAGATGTTTAAGGAACAAGTTTAAATTGCGAAATGTGATGCAGTCCCCATTGTATCTCGCACATTAGTTACACTACTTTGGGTAAGTATAATTATCAATAAATTAGCATCTTAAAGCATGAGATACTTTAAGAAAGACTTAATTAAAAATCCAGGCAAAATACTACAACAAAAAAACAAAATAAAACGTATTACCCAAAAGCTACTAGACCTGACATACAAATGTACATACACTTTTAACATAAGCATCTTTCAGGCTTTTAATGTGTGTCTATTTTTCACCAAATGTTCTATTGAAGAATTTGGGTGTTTTGTTTTTTTTTTTCACAGTGTAAATACACATAAAGAAGTCAGGTCACAACACTCAGCACCATACACTGTTACCTTCTAACAGATTGGCTTAAAAAACTAGCAAAATCTGTAACATCACTTTGCATTTAAAGTTTAAGTGTAGTCAAGTATACTATGCCACAAGACATTTAAGAATAAGTCAGTTTGAAAATGCAGGATGTCCAAGTAGATTTTTCCTTCAAACATTGTTTTACCTGATTTCTCTTTTGTGACCACCCTAGTGAAAAATAGATGCTTAAAGTACACAGCTGAGACTAGAAGTGAAAGATACTACAAGTTAAATCATTGCTAAAAGATGTTCTGAAAGACTAAAATAAGAAGTGAATTGGAAAAAAACAAAGGGAAATGCCACCAAATCATGCTGAGTATAGAAGTAATTAAAATAATTTTAAAAGAATAAAAGCATGAAGAAGATAAAATTTACCTTTATCTCATAGTATCTTTGTTCACATCAATGTTTCTTTTGTTCTGTATTACACATTTAATCACACTTGGACATCAACCATAACAGCAAAAACTCAAATACCTTACTGATAATTAAGCACAGTAATATTTATAAGTTAGTTTATTCTGTAGATAGGAACATTAATTTAATGCACAAATACAATGAAAGAAAAATTTCTTTTTAAGGATCAGAGGAGTGCCATGCCAGTCACTCTTTAATGCAATAAAGCAGTAATTTTTGTTTTCAGACAGTAATATAAGTTTAATAAAATGGCAAAGTTAGAATGCTATTAACAGAAGCAACAATCTTTGGGGATGAAAATTGACAACAGCATCTCTATTGAGCTGTCCTATTTAAAGTACAAGATTTTTTGTGAGACTATATCAAAAGGGAAAAATTAGATTTTCAAATGTGATTTTTTTTAAAAGCAAAACATGGCGCAACAATCTGGCACAAAAAGAAAAGAAGAAAGTATCTCAGTACAGAAGGCAATCTTAATTTACCCCACTAAATCCTGCATTACCAGAGGTAAGTAGGATGAGAGGCATGAGCTGATATTGCATTGCTGTTACCAGAGCTAGAAAAAAAATAAACTGGTGGAGATAGAAGATGTCAACCTTCTAAGTCCAACACCTAGATCTTATGCCACATCATCTGATCAAGCCAAAATATATATCACTGTGATGACTGGTAAGCAACACATGGGTAGAAGACACATTCAAGCTTTACCATTCAATCTGACCAGCACCACGCTTGTCAGAAGCCACAGGATGCCTGCGGAGCACCAGACTTTCCATCCCCCCTGCGCTGCCAGCAGTGAACTCTGGGAGAGAGTCTCCCCACTCACTCCTATCCTATATTTCACTTGTGATCCTGCTGAAATTCTGAACTGTTTTGAGGAGCAACAGATGGCATGAAGGGAGAGGGAGCAGGAATAAGATATGAGAAACTGAACTGAAAAGATCTGAATTTCAACTAATTTGTTTTGTTAGCAATCACTGTCTTTAAATTCAGCCACAAATTTGTTTTACTGAGGCATTTTCAGTCAGCTAGGATTCATTATTTTCACTTGCTTATTTATTAATTTATTTTACTGCATCAACTTCTGAACTCAAAAATAAATTTTAAAAAAGCTCTCTTTCTGCTGTGCTCTAAAACCTTGAACGAGCTCATGGGATTCTGAACCCTTATAGAGAATAGAAAAGTAATAGCTCTGACAGGCTATCCTAGAAATTTCTGCTTTAGACCGGGAGATGTTGGCTTTTCAGAAAAATAAATCTGTATTTGTGTTCACATGTTACTAAAAGCTTTTAAATGTGGATTTTTCTAGAAATCTGAGAAGCACGTGAAACAACAGGCAGATATGAATAAGTGAAAGCTTCCACCAATATTCACTTCTGAAAATTTGTTCTATAAAAATAAAAGAACAAAAATGCAACAATATGATTGTGTAGAGAGAGCAGAATGGACAGATACTAGCAAAATGGGAAATGAAGGCCCTTGAGTGGTTAATACTTTGTTTATGGCACTTAAGGAAAATGTGTTCATAGGAATACATACTCAATGCCCTTCTGTTTTTATATTTTCAAATACAGGCCAAACCCAAATGGGATTTTTGCCTAAATAAAACTTGTCAGAGTTGGTCCACTTACACAGGGGAAGTAATAGCAGCCTAGCTACTTTCAGAATTCCAGGTAATAATGTTCAAATTCAAATAGCATTATGATAAAATAAGCCCCTTGGGCATATGCTGGTTTAAATATCTGTTCTCATCAAGTTCTTAGACTGCACTTGTTCTCAGAGGAGAGATTTAGATTTAAAATATCTTTCAAACTGAACTTGATCTATGTTTTAATAGAAAGTATCCCTTCTCATTCCTGAAGTAAAAAGTCATAATTTCTTTGCTAACTGTGTAAGCATAACTGCTTCTGCTAACAGAGATGGATGTTAAAAAGGCAATAGTTGCCAAAAGTAGTCAATATAAAATACTTAGAATCACCAAGGTGTAAAAACTGTAGAAGCATATTATAAGTACCACAGATACCTCGGAGTATCTGTTCACATCTTCAATTTAAATATGATTTTTGATATTTTTGCAATAAATTTTATATAATATGCTGGTTAAAAAAGCACCTATGTTCCATAACAGGATTGAATATTGTACTTAATAGTAGATACAATTTAGCTGCAAAAAAAATATTATTTTTAAAGTGTGGCTGTCTCAATTTCAAACTTGGTAGTGAGCTAAATAAGCCCCAGATAAGGTTACTGTCAGATTCAGGGAAAGAAAAATGAGGATCTTCATTATATTTTAGAAATTTGGCTTGTTAAAAATCATTAAAATTATTTTAGATGCTATGAGAACAATACTGTCATAGAATTTGCAGGAGATTGATGGATATATGAGAAAACAATCCCTCTGAGCTAAAATGGGACCTAGATTTGCTTGACCAAGACTTTAGGGACATCATTACTTGAAAAACTAGAAAAATATTTAGTTAACTTGTGATATAGAGAAGTTTTACCAGGGCTCATGTAACCAGAAAGATGAGGTTTAGGATGGAGCTATTATTCATTTGTCTTGTCTTATTGCAGTACAAAGAGTGACTGCTTAGATTCATTCATTTTTCTGTGAAAGGACATTCTGAATAAAACACCAACTCATTCCTCCTGCCCACTAAAAAGCATACAGTTAGGAAATCAAGAGAAACAGCTTCCAATAAACAACAGTGAATCTACCATGTGGAACCTGACAACACATATAACAGCCCTTTTTTGGGTTTTTTGTTTTGTTTTGTTTTTTGGTACACCTTCGAAGCTTTTGATTCAATCATTCTGGAAAAAAAAAACTATGATTATTTGAACAAAATAAACATTTTCAAAATAGAGCTCTTGTAGATATGTAACACTTAAAATCTTTTATCAATTGAAAATTACTCCCCAAAGCAGTGGTCTAGTGTTACATTTGCAGGTTCACCTGCATAATCCTGCACCTTAGCCAGGCTTTATCATGCAACAAAAATTTAGTTACTATTGCAAAATTTTACCCTCAAAACATTGAGTTAGATTCATCCCAAGTGGCCTCCTGGCCTCATCCCATGTGGTGGTAATACAGATTGTGAATTTCTAGCCAGGTAGGAGGAAGGCATCTGGGGAGAACCCGCATCCTCTTTCCGTATGAAGCAGCCAGCCACCACCACAATCAGCTCACAGAGACTAAAGAGGAGGCTATCTACGACATAATTTGATTTACAGCCTTCCCTGGAAGATCTCAGCTGTGTAAATCCTTATGAACAGCCATATGAAATGCAACATTCCCCCTCTGGAAAAGGAACAATTTTTCTGACCCATGCTTCTCTCAGGGTGTGTTGAGGAGTAAGCCCTCATAAAAGACCTGACCAAGGCTCAGTTTGCTCACGCCTATGTCTGGTAAAAAGGCCGTGGACACAAAAATTCTTATTTTATCAGCTTGGAAATGTAAAATCACTCAAAAATTACTAGCTCGGTATTTTAACAAAGCAAGGACTCGTTCAATTACATATAATTTCTTTACTCAAGGATAGATATAAAATACAAGACAGAAGAATCATGGGAGTTTTACGAATATTATTCTGTATGAAACATCAATTTAAGATAATACACATTTAGAAGCTTAAAGGAAACATTCTGTACATGACAGATTACATGATTACTTTGGCTTTGCCTGGGTTTTTGAAAGCTATTGCTTAGCTGAAGTATATTTTCCCTCAAAATATGATGAGTCACACATTCTTGTCAAGGCACTGGTTTTGCCAAAAAAAAAAAAACCCTGTACCAGAAAGGTACTAAACAGTACTAAAACTCTGCTATCTTTCTGTCTGTACTGAAATTATCACATAAAATATTTCAGCTAATTTTCAGAGTCTGACACAGTACTACAGTCAACAAAGCTTTGCTGCTCAATTGCCATAGTCACATCTTTTATATCCTTCAATAGATCCCCTTCTCCTTGTCTCTTTAACAAAGACTCACTATAAGTCAGTCCCACTCAATAATCCATATTCAGACTCTCCTTTTAGCAATGCCAGTTTTTGCTTCTAAACTTATTTTAAACCATCTTTCTCCTTCCTTTTATTCCTCCACTCTAAAACTGTCTGTAGAATTATGGTGTCATCTCCCAAATCCTTCCTGGAGATACTTTTGGTTACAATGATAGCTAGGTCTGTGCACAGGCTAAATGATATCTGCAACATTAAAATTGTATAATTTATAAAGCAAGGTATTAAAAACTAGAAAATGGTGGAACTTGAAGCGCCTAACTTTGCTAAAAGACACGAACTTTCCTTCCTCTTGCTTCCTTCTTATGTTCTTTTCATTGTTACATCAACGTAGCTTGTTTTGATTAGTTTGGAAATTCTTAATGAATGTTTTCAATCCTATATTTGGATAATAATTAATATCAAAAGAAATCAGTCATGTTTCACATGCTCTGGTAAAAGCACTAAAAGACAGGCTTATTCTTCACAAAACCAAAATTATGTCTATTGATTTACAGAAGAATTTTGTAAATACCGCTACCCATTTTATCTCATTGGCCAACTCATACACTGTTCAAATCCCCACCATAGAAGCTGACAGATCAAGACTACTGCAATACCATATACTTGAACACCTAAAGCCAAGCAAAATAATAACTGCAACTAATTTTTTCTAGTACAGCAGAATTAACAGCATCAAGCATCATTTGTACTTAAGACTGAGATGACAATATCTTTAGTCTAGACTTCCAAAATTTACAAAGATTCAGAACTGAAATGCCACATGAATGCTTTTAAACTGTTCAGCTGTTAGGCACAATAATAGTATTTATGTACAGATAGCATTTAAAATATTCAACAGTATAAGACTATGCCTCAATGGCAACATATCAGAGCCTTCTGTTCTAACTACAGGAAAGCACTTCCCTATTACCATCTTTGAAGTAGTGAATGGTGAACTGTGGACTTGCTGTAATACTCTTCAGCACAGAAATACATTGCAGGATATTATAAAGTATTGTTTTCACCAGTGAAAGGTAACAGCTATTTAACTGTGCCCAAGACTACCCAGTTATTCTGAACAGAAGAGAGTAACACATTCAGCTGAAACTGCAAAGAATTAAGGTGGCAGATGGTAATTACTGATACTGGAAGTAAGCCTGAGTAAAGGTGGTTAGAACTTCAGTTTAATGTCTCATCTATGAGGTGTTGCACTCATGAGATAAAACTCTCATATTTAGATGGGACTGTGGCTCATTATGGAAACATTAGAGGAAAAAAATTACTTCTTCTAAAGCACAAATACCAACTTTTCTTCTTTTCTTGTACATTTCTTTTCCAAAAAAAAGACTTGATTCAGCCATGAGATAACAACATACCAGATTGGCATGTGTATCACCAGATGAAAAGCCCTTTCTGTATGTCTGTACATCAGAAATGAAAGTCTTATTTCCATTTCATTATTTTTTTAAATTGTTACTGAATAAGTAATGGCTATTTATTTGACATTTTATTCCACAATATTACAAACATGAGACATAGGTTTTAATCCACAAGCCTGATCCTGAGTTTTTGCATGTAGAAAAATAGAGAGAGACTGTAAGTTAAATAAACAAATTCAGTTTGAGATGTAAAGTTTTAAAATTCTGCTGCAATCTAAGTAACTCCAGCCAGCTAAGTAAAATGATCTTTCTAGCATGTGTTATTCCTGCCCTTCCATGAGAAGCAAGTGAAGGAGAAAAGAATGAAGGCCAGTTACATATGCCATTTGACAACTTCAGAGCACTACCCACTATAATAATATATGCAATACTCCAATTGCATATATTAGCCACCAGAAACACAGTTTTCAAAGTGGTTATGTAAGTAAAAATATTAGATTCTGAAATCATGGTCCCTGTTATCCATTAATATTTAAATCTGTCTCAGTAACAACCTTTCCCTGTTTTAAAACAATTAAAGACATCAGAAAAAATACTGGTATGTTCCTTTTAATATTACAGCCCATGCACCACACTCACGAAATACAGAGTTGATAAAGGACACTGAGAAAAAGAAAATTATCTACTCACAAGTATGATATTTCTCTGCACTAATCACAAAGATGCCAAAACACTTCATTTGTAAATTCCTTTTACATCGAAGTATTAATCTAAATGTAGTAGTCATAGCAGCCTGATTAGATGGCCAGGACAAGTTACAAGTCTGAAGTAAAAACGGAAAGACTGTTACCATTCTCTAAAGTTAGCTGTGCCTTGTTGCTCATTTCAGAAATTCATCTTCATATGAAAATACAGATATAACTGTTCTGATCTGTGATCTTTAGTCCACCTACTAGATCTGAGATCAGTATCACTATAAAACTGCCTGTGAAGCAGCATTTCCAGAACCCCAAATAGTGATCGATACTAAACAGCTTCATCAAGTTTTCAATTTTTAAAGGAAAATCACTTTTCCATGTACTGAAGACTGTTTGTTTAGAATGATTGTAAAAGCTGTAAAATTATATGCAACTGAGTGGGAAATGATCCTGGAAGTGTGTGATGTTTAATTACATATCAAGAGGAAATTACACTGGTTTTCTTTTTCCCTTTATACAAAGGTTTGTTTAACTGTTGCAGTGCAAGGTCAGCTTCTACCCCAGGAGGTCACTTCCCCCGGAAGATCCCCTCCTTCCCCCCACCCCCTGGACTGTCTGTCAACCTTAAAGGCATCGTGTGGTTGGGCAGATTCAAAAGATGCCTCAGACCCTGAAGGGTATTGAGCAACCCAGATATCCCTTTGTCCTTGGGACCTCCTCTCCCTTACCTGGATTGGTGGGCTTGCTACCTTTCCCCTCCCCCTCCTCCCCCAGGTTAAAAGGTGCTTCAGCCATGCAGTCAGAGTTGATTGGGAAACACCAGGAAAGATAGAAGGTCTGTTTAGAGTTCTGTGGAGCAGAGACTGATTCAGAAGCCTACCAGGCTGGAATAAAACTTTCTGAACACAACTCTCTTCAGGACTCACTCCTTTTCCTCCACCTTTCGCCTCAAGTCTCTCCAGCAGAAACTAGCCCCACACCCGGAGCCTGGAAGCCTGGACCCTCAGCCACGTGAGCTACATAATATCTCCTGGGGTACAGACGCCCCAGTTGCTGTTATTAACCTCACACGTAGAGGCCAGGCAAGCCAGGGAAGTCCCACCAGTAATACTGGCATTTTTTTAATTCCAACATTTAACCACTTCAAATTCTGTTCCTGAGCCACCTACTATTTCTGTGACTTTCGATTTATTTTGTTAAATGTGGTTTTTTACCTCTTCCTCCACTACTCTTCAAATCCTGACTGTTTCTGTCATTAACCCACTAACAAGTCTGTTACAGTTAACACATTCTTCCCAAAACTGTCGTTTACCTAAAACAACTGAGTCAGATTTCAATATTCTATGTATTAAGTCCAGTGTCTTAACCAAGTTACATGCTTAGTTTTCTGAAGCTGGAATGGGGAAAAAAGAAGTGTTTTTCAATAATAAAGCAATTATTCTGGAAATAAACATCTCCAGAAGTACAAACTGTGTGTGTGTATATATATATATATATATATTTGCAGAGTATAACATTATTCTTTTGACCTACCAGCATTTAAGTTCTGATATTATATTCTGAATTGTTACCAAAACAACCCACAAAACTCAATTCAAACATTTACTTACATAACAAAAATATCCAGATCTCATAAATTATAGTAATGAACTAACTGTACAAATGCATGCTGGGAGCAGGACTTGCAACTGACACTAAGAATGTTATTCCATACAATGTTCAGTGAAGGAGAATGTGCATAATGGGAAAATGCTATTAAGATTTGTATGCTTTTAAAGGACATCAGCTACAAAACTAATTTGCAGGTTCTTCAGAAAGCAGTGAACTTTTCCACCAAACTATGAATTAAATAGATCCGGCTAATATTCGGGTATTTATATTCACAGACACTAGATATGAAAGTAAATGTGTTGTTTTTCAATACCACTCTTTACTGTTTATTTAAAGCAATCCTGTTCCAGTAGTCCTTTTGTGATGGAGAAGTGACTCAATTTAAGAGATCAGTTACAAAAAAGTGGTCTCAGACATCTTCAGAAGGTGAAAAAATGAATACGCATATATATGAAACCATTCCTCCTATTTTCCAGATATTTTAGAATATTATTTTGATTTCCATCAAAAGAAGACACATACTGTAGCTAAGTGTCTCAAGATTCAGAAGGACAGTCAGGTGTATTTTACATCTCACATACTACTAATATTGTTAGATCAGTACTTCTTGGAATGCGTCCTTTTTAAAGGCACTTCTCAATGGAGTAAGAAGGCAAAACTTTATATCCTTCAATTTAAACTGAATACAGTCATCAATTCATCATTTATAAAAATGAAATAAAAATAGTTTTAGTAAATACTTAGAGACCTCACCCTTCTCCTAAGATTTTACAGAGGATGCAATATATTAGAAGAGGTTAGGTATCAGAAATGTTTAAAATCAATCCTAAATCTTCTATGGCAATCACAATAAGCCACTATAAAACTTACACACAAAAAAAAATGATACATTTCCTAAGCAAAATCTGAATTCTTGACTATAAATGTTGACAACATATTTCTAGAGTTCAGAACATCCCTTTACCCCTCCCATTCTTCACTGTTCTCATTAAAGATGCCACAGTGCTATGAAAACATGTTCTAAAAAGTCCTAAGGGAAAAGTTTCCCAGGGTCTTTGAAATTCCTCCTTTTCCTATTTCTTTACAGATTTCTATCACCAACGCTGTTCCTGTAGTTTCTCAAAAAAGGCAAAAATAAAAATACCCTCCAGGTATAATATTTCGATTTTCTATTACACTTCTCAGGTTCTTTTTGGTTTTTGAAACAAATGCAAACTGAAATGTGCAGCTATATTATTAGCTGTATTTTAGTTTTAGTTAATCTTTTAGTGTGAGGAAGTAGATGGTATTCTACTGCTCTACTTCATATACTTACAAGAGTCAGTCTAATAACCTGCAAATATTTTTAGTTTGATCTTTTTTTGGTCTACTTCTTTTTAAATTTACCTGTAGGCACAAACAAAAACAAACAAACAAAAAACCCAAACTAAACCAAACAATAGAAAAAAAGCATTGCTTGAGTTTTCTATCTCTATGAGAAAAAAGCACAGGGCAAGGAGCTATCACCTATCTATATTAGAAATTCACTACAATATAAGCCCTGCTTCCATTTCTCCCTTTTCAAGTAAATATTTGAATTTAATCATTCCAAGCTAGGGATTCCACAATTTTCATCACAAAATCCAGCCGTATTTTAGAATACTTGTTACACGATAATTTTGATTCAGTTGTTAAACGTTTGGCCACAGATGAGTTAAAATGTTCAGAGATATGGGATCATATTACTGGCAGGCAGAAAACTTAGCTTTAAGCTAATCTGTTTATTTAACAGATCCCATTATGAAATCAAGTGTTGCTCCACCACCTACTTCCTAAAGGAGGAGCTATACGGCCTAGAAGCACTTTCCATCATGCAAGCGATGAGGGATATCAGTTCAAATTCTGTCTCCTGCATATATATATGCATTTTCCTGTATTTCTGTTGCATTTCTCTCCTTGACTCTTCCTCCATTTCTAAGACCATTCTTGCTATGTAGAATTATAATAAGAAATCACCAGAATTTTTCATGTCATCATAGCCAAGAGTCACTCTACAAACTACTCTCTTGGAAGCACTAAATACCAATGCTAAGAACTGTCTAGCATCAGAACCAGAAAATCTACTCAGCACAACCATCTCTGTCATTTCCAGAAACAGAAGCCATGAATTTTTCTAAACATTTCAGCCAGACATGTGCCAAGATACTGAGTTATTGGATTGTTCTCCTGCATGATCTTCGCTTAAGAAACAACTCGGCTTACAATTGATGGTGATGAAAGCTCATAGACCCTAAACCAGAAGTTTCTATTGTGTGTAGTATCCCTACACTACTTGCATCGATTTGAATAAGCATGGTCTGTATCTAAAAGGCTCTTACAAATACTAGTAGCAACTGGCAACTACTATAGCCCTCTTTAATAATTAATATCCACAAAATTATGACAGGTGTCAGTAACTTACTATGAAAGTACTTGTTTTATTCAACACAAGCACTATTATGGACGACTTAAACCTTGAGCAAAAAGATTTGTGGAAAGGCATATGACCTTCTTCCTACTACAATGGCCATCCCCTAATTAAGCAATGCATCTGATAGTCATTAACAGGAATGAGATAATGAATCACTTTCTCTCTTCTTTGTTAATTTGCTGTAACCAAGCGGCTAATGGATGTCAGAGCTGAGTGATTGCACTGATTATAGTGATTTATAGTTGCAACAAAACAATTTAAAAGCATTCTGATTATTCATGTTAAAGATGCTTTATGTTTTGTTTACTAAATGTTTTATGTTCCCCCTCATGCCCCTCTACACACAATAAGACAGGTCTTGCTGGAAAACTTGAAAGTTCTAAGATTTTTTATTGTTTCAGAGTAAGGCATTTCATTTTGTTTATAAAAAAAAAGTTTACCCAGTAGAAATGAAAAGCCTTAGGGTGGAAAGAAAACTTCAGTGATGCCTAGTTCAAAAGAAGACGGAAATAAGAGGAAATAAGGCAAACTTCAAGCCACTTACCTTAGGGCTCCCGGTCCCTTCCTCATTCTCTGCAGACACATCAGTAGCCAGTATCTCTGCTTTGATGATATCCAGAGCCCTAAGAATCCAGCTGTGTTGCCGTTTGATTTGCCTCTGTAGTTCCTTCCATTGACTTGCAATCATCTGCAGCATGTCCTTCAGTCCTTCTCCAAAACGAAGAGGAAAAAATAAAAGCTGTAAACTCAACAGTATCTTTAAATATTATCCTTTATTCAAATATTTAGCAGGATATCTAAAATAATAAATGCAACAAGAGTTTTAATGTATTTTCTCATCAATAAATCCAAGCTTTACTACTGTTCATCCTGCAAAACAATGCCATAGAGACAAACACTTCTTTTAGCTATCATGTTAAATTTTGATTGAGTTTCAGCTGACAATTTCAAGAGAAAGATTCCACATAAACTGTCATTTCTTCGCAGTAGGGAACACTGCAGAGAAATCTCTCCCTCTAATATCTAGTCTTATCTTGAAACATTTTGTAATCCTACAAAAACATATTCTCTACCTCCAACTCCTTTAAATATTTCTGGTAATTTTCACATTACTTTTTCCTACACCTATGATGACATGTACTACCCTCCTTAACTACGTCTTCTCTATCTTTTTGGAACTATACATAGAAGTCAGTAATTTCCTATAGCTTTCACATTGCACAGATATGTCTGATGCTGCAAAACAATAAAGGCACACATATAACACGAGGAGAAAACAGTATAGCAAAGAATAACTTCAACCTGGATGAAAAGCATGTTAAGTAGGCCAAAATTAAGATGGCATTCCATAGCAGTATATGCTGATTAAAACCCTATTAGCAGACAAGGCACGCAAACATCTAAAAATATAGGAAGCGGTAGGGATAAAGGGAAATCAGAATATCTCTCTCCCACCTCTCAATTTAAGGCCTCTGAAGAAAAAGACAAGCTTAACCAAAGGAAAAAGGTATTTTTAATTTTAATCTAGTCCTCATAAATATATTTAAATCAATGTAAAAATTAGTTTAAGTGGTAAAATAAAGCTTTACCAGTGCAATTATTCATACAGAGTATGTAAATACATACATATATTTGAAATCCTAGTTCATTATCTTAATGTTATTTCCTTAGCACCTACATCAAAGAATATGTCAGTGTGAAGTTTTCAGTGATGTGATTTCAATTGAAACTCAGTCGAACAGCAAGACCAAAATAAAATGAACAGACTATTTGCAGGCAGTATTTCATTTTATAAGTATCACTGCATTGTATGCAGTATATGAAACATTTATAAATCTTGAAGGTCAATCTGATAATGTAAATATTAATAATACATAAGGAAGTGAATATATGCAGTAATTTACAGCAATGCTTCTTCATTCTTTAATAGTCTGGAGACATAAAGACTTGCAATATTTCAGAAGGATTTACCTGATTTGTGAGATACAATAAGCTCAAGAAGTTGGCGTCCTTCCTCTACCACTGCCTCTTTCAAAGCACAGTGGCTATCTACATTCAACTTAAAACTCTGCAAAAATAAAAGAGAAGGAAAAAAAAAGAGAGAGGGGGGAAAAAAAACCTCAGCATCAGACATTGGAGAGGCAGTTATCATAAAACACACATACAAAATTACTTGCTGGTTTTTATCAAGAACCACATCCCAATTCACCCAATAGCCAAACTAATTTGTGATACTAAAAGCTATTGGTATTTTGGATCTGGGCTCAAAATGTTTCCATTAGATCAGCAAAGTGCATCTGTGTTGAAACAGCTGACAAATCTAGACATTCATTAGGTTTTATGAAAAGTCACAACCCGTAGGCTATATCTGGAGTAACAGTGTTCTATAAAATACACTAAATTTATACCACCACATATGAGCTCTGTTTTTTTCAGAGTTCTTTGAAATGTTGGTGATAGCACTATTTATGAAACCATAAAAAAATTACAACATTGAATATATTGGCCTTATGTGCACTTATAGAAATCTATTAATATTGTGTTCCTGAGTTAACTCTCATATCATTTTCAAAGAACAGTCTGCTTTAGATCTCTGCATTCTTAATTTGTAAAGCAACTATTTTTCAACTTTTTTTTTTCCTAATATTTTTAGTAGTCTGCAAAGGACCTCTGTTTTAACAGTCAATAAAATATTTTATTCCCTTTTTTATTATTATTTTATTTTTTAGAAATTGCATTAAGATCTAGTAATAAAGGAACTGGAAACATGATCTACTATATGTTATGCCATTTAATACACCAGTGATAACTCGGATAAATTTTTTAATAGTTTTCCAGACCTTCTCACTATACTTGCCTGTAAGAAAGAGAAACAAAATACAGTAAAGAATACTTGCTATATTTAATCATACATTGTGTGCAGACCTAAAACAAATGCATATAGGCAACACATTTTCTCTTTGAAATGTCTATGGAATAAATGGAAACAATATTTGACCACTTGGAAAAAAAGAACTTTTCCTTCTCTTGGGAATAAGTTAACTGGCAGAGATGAAAGGAGACTTCGCAAGTGCAAAGCTTCTGGTTTTTATAAAACTTTATACTTTTTCAAATGGTAGTGACCATGTTAGAAATTGAGTGATAGGTACCACAGAATACTCAAAAGCCCTCAATTCTTAAGGAAGCAACCATTTTCTTTCTTTCCTAACCCTTGCAGTCAGGTTAATTAGCATATCAAAAAATAATATTGCCAGAAGAGTAATAAAATAAGGTACTTCTACTGTAATTTTTCATGGTTGAAAAAGGCACGTTACCCAGACAGAGGCTTAACAGTTTTTCAGGCAGCAATATACCTGACAGTGACAGAATATTTTTGAGAATTTTCCATTCAAATAAAGAGCAATAAACAGAATTTTTGCTGCCTTTAGCATTTTGACTAGCCCAATTCTGCTTTTAGGGACATCTGAATACACCGTTTTGTACCAGCTGCTGAACAACTGGGCCAGTCAAGAGAAGTTAAAAAGGAAAAAAGATGCTAGTTTATGTCTGTCCCTTTCTTAAATCTAGAGTTTTATGAACCCAAATCTACAAGTTCTTTTTCTTTCGTAAGAGCGTGTCTGAAAAAGCACTGACAATATTTAATTTACTGTTTACTTAAAACAGGCTTGCACTGAATAGTTTGTAATCATGCACTTCACAGGAAATGCACTATGCGTGTGCCTCACACAGCAAAGAGAACCTAAAGGACCTGAGAGTAGGTTGTGTAATTTCATATAATTGAAGATGAGTATAGATGCAGCTGGATGTGGCAGCATCTCAAGATGATGTGGATGTGTTTGATAGGAAAATTGGAAAAGATGAGGTATTCTCTTTCATTAGGAGAAAAAAAAGAGACTTGCTGTCCTAGAAAAGATTCATTTAACATAACCCACCAGATACCACAATACAGCTTGATTTTCAGGTGCACCTATTAACCAGTAATAATGTTAAACTGAAGAAGCAAAATAAGATGAATAAAGATGGGGCCAAACTTTTGGTTTCTGACTAGCAATATTCTCCTTGTGCAAAATTCTTATTTTATGGATAAATTATGAGTGGCACAAATGTCATGAACATGTATGAAATTTAGCAGAAATAAACTTTTCCAAGCACAGAGGCAGCATGTTACGGTTTAACCCTAGGCAGAAACTAAGCACGACACACAGCCTCTCACTCCCCACTCAGTGGGATAGAGAAAAGAATCAGAAGGGTAAAAGCAAGAAAATTTGTGGGTTAAGATAAAGACAGCTTTATAGGGAAAGCAAAAACTGTGCACACACGCAAGCAAAATGAGAAATTCATTCACCATTTCCCATGGTTCTGTCATCCCCAGGAAAGCAGGGCTTCATTACACATAATGGTGACTTGGGAAGACAAATGCTGTAACTCCAAACATCCCCCCCCTTCCTCCTTCTTCCCTCAAATTTAGGTACTGAGCATGATGTCATATGGTACAGAATACCTCTTTGCTCACGCAGGGTCCGCTGTCACAGTTGTGTCTGTATTAAACTCCTTGTGCACCCCCAGCCTGCTTGCTGGTAGCGTGGTTCAAGGAGCAGAAAAGGCCTTGGCTCTGTGCAAGCACCACTCAGCAGTAACAGAAATATCTCTGTATTATCAATACAAATCTACAACATGGCCCCATACTACCTACTATGAAGAAAATTAACTCTATCCCATCCAAAATCAGCACACATTAAAAGGAGAGAACCAATTATATAAGTATAAATAAATAGATGTGAATGTTGTTGATGTAATGCAATATGAGTTTTGAATTTAGAACTATATATGTAAACATAATTTCTAGTAATTTCCTAAAGAAAAATAACTAGACAAGGAACAGTGGAAGAAATAGCCCTCAATCAATGCTCAAGGTTTCTCACACCTGAGGGGCTGAAAATGTGAAACATGAAAAAGACAAGAGTTGAAGATGTAACAAGTATTACATGTATACAGAAAGGCCTACTATGAAGAAGATAAAATTTGATTTTAATAAAATCAGACTTGATTTGATAAAATCAGACCAAATATTTGAAATGAAGGAAGACCTTCAAACACAGAGGTCCTCTCCCATCCTGGATATTTCCTGTTCCCTACCGTTTACTTATGGCATTTGGAAAATTGTAACTCTAACAGCGTGTGACCCAGGTACTCAGCTCCCCTCCTCCTCTGATCTTTCCTGATAATGAATGGAGCCTTTGCATGTGAAGAGAGGAAAGAAGAGGAGGGAAGTCAATTAATCAAAGCCATTTTTCCAGGCACATTTGCAGCTATAGAGCAATCTAAATATCATACATGAGCACGTATACATTATGGAAAATGCATGTGCATTGGCCTGACAGCAGCTTTTTAAACAACACATTAATGTCATCCCTAGAACTACAGTGTATAAAATGTAGTTTACAAGCTGCAACAAGCAAAATTTCATTACAAAGTTCTCGTTACTTTTTGTGATCACCATATACCTACATATAACAATCAACTGCTCTTATTTAGCAAGAAAGGAAAAGTGAGGTAGGAATGATGCCGTTTTGGAAAAGCTACAGGACTATAATAAATGGAATTAAAACACCAACAGTGTAAATACAAGGTGCCTGGAGTGCTATCTTCTGCTGATGGCATGGGGCAAAGGAGCCCAGCCTTCACAAAATGAAGGTGACCCCTGACTTTCAGGAAACCTATTGATCCAGATTACAAGAGTGCAGAACATCCATGGGTTAAAAAAGCAGCACCTCCTGATCTATGCTGGACTCTGAACACACTAAAAATAAAAGAGCACATTCCCAGAATATAATAATCTCTCCCTTGTATCTAACTTTTCCGTACAAGTAGGGATAAAAAAAAATGTGGGAAAAAAGTATTTTTAGTTCCCCATAGGATTTATTTGATGGTTGTAGCTAATTAAATTTAGGAAGCTTCTATTGTGTAGATATCCTACACTGTGTACACACACTGAGCTCTGATATGCGACACTTCCCCCTCTGTTTTTAGAAAATCTTTATAATTTGGTAAAACACCCGGGTCTTTACCTACTCATACCTGCAGTAAGGACAGACAACTAGAATTTTTGTTTGTTTGTTTCCAGACACACAGAGACTTACTATAAGCATGATTTTTCTTTTTCAAGTATCAGTTTTTTCAATGTGTCAGTTGATTGTTTCTAGTGTACTCTCTGAAACACAAATCAGCAACTAGGTATCAGGTGAACCCACAATGTATACATAAATATAGGTTCGTTTGGATGACACAGCAGTTTACACCTATTGTCAGATTAAAACAATGTATAAAAGAAATATCTTAATTTCCTCAGTTCAGCATACTATCAGAATGTGTGGTGCACTGGGGTACTCCTGAAAGACAATTTTCTTGAGGTTAATTTTTTATATTTTTAAATATCTTTACAACTAATAATATTGTTTCTAGAGAATTTATTTTTTAAAGCAATTGTGCAGACAATTTAAAATTATCTACCTGAACTGGATTCTATGGTTTCAGAATTTGAAAAAGGAAGATTAATTTAAAATTTCCTAACAGTGTTTTTGAGAAATCTCCATTACTGAAATATGGACTTCTATATTTAGGTCTAGCTGCATGTATAATTTGGCTAAGAATGTATCACTTTTAATTATAACATACGCTGTGACAGATATAATTCAATTGTGAAATTTAGAGTAATGGGAACAGTTGCTGGTAGAAAAGATACGGGATACCCCCTTCATTTGTCTTAAAGGAAATATGACTTGAAACAATTCCTTAGAAATTACTTTCATATGCTTAATATACAGCTACTTTTGCAAGTCTGTTGGTCCTGGCACAGTTACCTTCCAATAATTTGCTATGACAAAATGCCAAGATGTCAAGTTCTGAACTCAATTTTTGGTCATGGTATGGCAGCTGTCTATTTTATTCTTCTTCTTTTTTTTTTTCCTTGAGCATTTTTGATGATGCAGGAAGTCTCTGTTTGGACAGTGCCTATTATTTAAGAATTTGAGTTAATAATTTAAGTTAATAATTTCAGTTAATAACCTAATAAACCATGTAATAACCTAGTGGTATTTTCAGGTTCCTGAATACTACCTACCAATGACATTCAGTAAATCAAAAAAATAACTACTATGTAAGTTGTCCTTATCCTAACATGGAAATGGTTATATATTTAGCTTCTAGTGAAGCCTCACTTTTTTTAATTAAGCTTACTTAGTATTAAATCAGCACCACCAGGATATGTTTTCCTGGGAACTAAATATTACATGTGAAATGGTTTCAGTCAACGTCTCCTTTGTTCATGTTTTCCATAAAATCTAGGTGTCTACAAAGAATTCTTTATTTTCTTCTTTTCTTTTAAGCTGTATTTTCATCTGACTGACACTCCACCTACTAAACAGAACGCAAGCACTATGGAACTGCTTTATGCAGCTCCATAGGCAAGGTTGAGTCTTACAATAGCAGGGATCCTACCTTTGCTCTTTAAGGAGAGCGTGATGAACCCTTCTCTGAAGCAGCAGCACCTGCTATGTGTTTTTTCTTCTCTTTCTGAAACTAAGAACATGCCCTCCCTATAGCAATGATGACCAAGGGCCAATTATCACCAAACAAACCTTTAATGTCTAACACAACATGACCATCATTTGCCTTAGACAAACCACACATTTTCTTCTGTAACCAGTGGAAACTGGTTAGATATTTTTTAAGAGTGAATAGTTAGTGGAAAGTAGATTTGATCTTCTATCCTCTGCAACAATGAGAAGACTTTAAAAGACAAATTTTTTTTAGTTTCTCTGGAGGCAATTCCTTCCACTGGCCTCTGTAGGCAGATAAAAATGGGCAAAATAACTATTTCACTTTTTATGTTGGTTCACAATACCAGATTATAATCTAAAATGCCTTTAAAATTGACATAAAACTGGGAACCTCACTACTGAAATCCCATAACCATCATGTCATACAGGCATTGCACTACTGTAGATGTAGATCAGATGTGAGATGGTTTGACTGCTCGAGTCTATCATTCATCTAAACATAATATTAACTGAACATTCTGAGATCAAAATGCTTAGTAATGAGAAACTATAGCAACCCTGGGAATGATTTTACCTTCTGATGATTCATATGCATTCTCCATCTTTCACTTGATCTGAACGTACTTTTTGTCTGGGAGGAATCAACCGTATTTATGAGGAGACAAACTGTTGGATGTTTAGTGAAGAACAAACAATATTTGTTTAAAAGTGGAAATGATGGAACAAATAAGAAATAAACAAGACTAAGTGTTGATGAAGAGAAAGGTCCTGTCTGGTTTTGTCTGTTTTATATTTCACAAATCTGAACACCAAGCAGAAAGAAGAACTAGTATAGTATTAGAGGCTATAGTAGAAGGGACTAATGGAGTTAAATAAGGAAGGAGAAAATTTAAGACAAACACGAAATTTCCCATGAAAGTCAGATCTATTCGATTGTATAATAACCTCCTAAGGAAAACAGTGAAAGCCTAGATCCCTTGAGACCATTAAATCTAGACCAGGTAAAAATGAGGGAGTAAGGGCTGCAAATGCACTGACAGAGCAGTAACTGACCTCTGTCACATGGCCACAGAATTTGTGTTGGTTGGGCAAAACTAAATACAAAGAGGAAGGCTCTACTCCGGCAATCCCATAGTAATTCATACTTCTGTAAAATCACCTCACCCCTTTCTTCTCTGTCACAGCTTCTGCCACACTGGTATTAAAGAATCAATGGGTTTTTTCCCCTTTGTTACATCTTAAACAAGAATAATCCAATTTTCCTCACATTAAATGCATTAAGTATCTCAGTTTGTTTCTCACTCCTCATTGTGTTTGCCATCTTTTAGGTAATTTAGCCACGTTTTGAATGCATAATTTTAGATATGGCGAGAAAAGATAGTTAGCCCTACTCTCCAGGATGTCTACTTTAGAGATTTAGAAGACATAGAGGCTATTTTTGTGGATATTTTTTATTTCAAACTCACATAAATTCTTCTGCTGTCATCTCTAATGTATTTTCTGTGTTGCACTATGTAAATTTCGCTTTGATTGTGTCTGTCCAAACATTTTTCATTGTCAAAAAAAAAAGTTCATATGAGGCTTCCTAAATTGAATCTCCATTTGTCTATTATCAAGACACAATGAGGGAAGAACAAAGGCAAGAAATGGCATGGGTAAAATTGCTATACAGTGAAACAATTGCTAAGTTGCCATAATTGTGGTGAATTGCACACGCAGCCCACTGTATACAATTGCCCTTCATAATTTCTTGCCTTCTCAAGATACTCAGAAACCACAGCACAGAAACCACAGTCTTCTGACTTCTTGTTCTCTCTTATCTTACACATTTCTAGGTATATCTCTTCCACCCAGAGACACATCATGCCCAAAAACTATTTAATCAAAATATGCCCAAGTTGCATTGTCCTACCACATGCAGAAAAAAACCAACCACGAGATGACAGCTTCCAAACCAAAGAGGAATTAATGGGGCATAGCACCCTTGGCAAATATGGAGTTACCAAGAGAAAATAACTTATACATGTATATTATTTAAATCTTATTTAAATTTGCTTACTATCAGACCAAAATGAACTCTCTGGCATTAAATAACGCTATGTTCTTGAAAGATTTTCGTTTCAGAGGAATATGAAGGAGGTGTAGTTTGTTTTATATATGTATAGACAAAAGGTTTCATGCAATTTGAAGGTGAACTGACTTAGCAAAATATAACTAATAAATTAAGATCTCAATTATTAACCCAATTGATCTGTAGAATTAAGAAGGAAAAAAAAGTAAGTATCATAGGACATACAAATAAAAATATTTACCAGTCAAAACCTCCATTCATTTCCTGGATTTTCTGTATTTCTCCTGAATGCTTTGGCATTGCAAACACCAAATCACAGACAGCAATTGTGCTACTCTGAGTACTTAAAATATGAATGATATTATGCCTCTGACTAACATAGCACAGAAGTGGTCAATAGCACTTGGCAAAAGCAAATTTAAATGTTGCTGAAAGTGTTCTTGTTTGTCCTTCAAGATGCTGGCAATATATTTTTTAATGATTTACAATCTCCAAATTTTATAAAAATAAATTTCATTTGATTTCCAAAACCAAATTACTGACTACAACTATATTGATAATACCAGCATAACAATACTAAAATTTCAGGCAATAGCATGCATTTTAATAGACAAAAATATTACAATTAACAGAGCTCCTACATAAGCATGATGCCATTTATTTATAAAACAAATATTAATTTCAAATTATTTTTAAAGGTGTTTCAAAAGTTACAATGACAAACTTGTGTAAAGAGCATGACCAGGTTGTCATATGCTCCAAAGCTTCTAAATCACAACTTCTGTGAAATACTTTTCACTGAAATTTTCTTATTAGGTTAGTGCCTAGTATTTTATAATGGTGATTTGATTTCATTGTATTATTATTGTTACTGAATCCCCTGTATGCAAATAATGTTTTCTGCAGGCCAAACACATAACAGACCCAGTGGAATCCCTTTCACCACTCAGACTTACAGTATCTCCATTTTGGGATACCGTGGGACCTAAAAGTTTTACAGTTTTGGGTATTGAGAATTGAGAGGGTGTGAACATTTGCAACACTACCAAATCAAGTTGCCCTGCCTTGCTCAGCTTTACCAACAAGTGCAAATTAATTTAAAAATTTCCCAAGGTCTGGATTCTAACTTTTTAAACCTCAAACATCATGCATCAAAAAAAAACCAAAACAACAGAGCAATACATTCATTCTTGAGGCACAGATCATACACTGTACTTCAATACATGCAGAATACAAGACTACAAAATCCTCACAAGTGAGAGTTCAGATTTTGAACATTACAATTTCCCTTTTCCTTCAGTAGGAAAAGCAAAGCTATTTGAGGATGACATCCTAATATGCTCTGCCTCTGGTTTAATGCCTCCTCTGTCCAGAGATGACTGTGGCTCTCAGAACTAGAAAAGCTTGTACAGTTCTCTGGGAAGCTAGTCAACAACCAATTTGTTACAGGCAGACCCAGCAGCTACATTTTATTATGGTGCCCTATCCCCTTTCTAGGCAAAACTGTGTAAATCTGGAGACAGGTAGCAAAGACTGTCCTAGGAAGGTCTGAGCCAATCAAAAACCAAAGTAAATGCAATATTCTTTTAATTTGCAACTGCACAAAGTACCTACACAAGTGTAGGTGTCTACAAATTTGAAAGACAGGATAGAAAAAAAAAGTAGTATTCTTAAGAGTATTAAGTCTCCAGGAAAATTACAAAGAAACTATTTCTTATACTACCAGCTAGCACAAAATAAACCTCTGGAGTGGGACTATGTGTACAGGAAGACAGTAAATGGATGTTCTGTTCCTTCACTAAAAACATATATAGTAATAACTGATCCAAATCATAATAGATCTACTTCTTTGCTCCTAAGACCATAACCATAGCCCACTCTTTCTCCTTACAAAGAAAAGATCTGTGTCAACTTTTCTTCATTGCATGACCTTATAGGAATCATCTTTAGATCAAGTGCAGTATTTTTGTATTGGTCAGGACAGCAGTACTGTTATTAGAAGAGTAATATACCTGGATTTTCTTTCTTATATATCTGTTTTTACTCTTTCTTAGTCAACAAAAATGTTCTTTAAATTTGAAGAACAGTCCAAAGAGTTCAGCAACCTCTCTTTTTCCCACAGCCAGCAACTTACATTCTCTGGGTTCAGACTATAATACTTGTAGAGCCAAATGTACTAAAACAACAGCAACATTTCCTTAATGTTGCTTTAACTCAAGAAACAGAAAATTTTGCATAAAGCTTATTTGATTTACAGATTTTAAAAGGTGAATAATAGTCAAAACTGACAATATACTCGTGTTCTGTTTGTTCAAGTTTGCTGCCTTACTTCCTATTAAATCATTTTATTTGCCTGTGAAATCTGCTGAGTTTAGTCTGCATTAGTTTAGTCTCTGATTAGTATGTTCTGCAGACTACTTCCTATGGAAAAGGACATACATTCAGGAACCCATGCACACTCAAAATACCTTTCAAGATAAAAAAAACCATAAAATTTAAAAATTCAAACTAACAATGGACTAAACAAATTCAAATCAAAATCCTCAGAGAAACAAAATATTAGGCCACCCATGGTGCCCACTCTTTAGTGCCATCATCCTTCAGAAAATATTCTATATTTTGAGGAAATTATCTAAATTAGCTGCCATGCACATTGGAAATTCCCACATAGCACAAGTACAATACATAACTTAGCCATTTCAGAGGGTTTAATATCTTTAATAAAATTACCATTACCACTGCTACTACAAAGACAGTCGGTAGATTAGCCCAAGGCATGTGTATTTAACCTTATTTTCAATGAGAATAGATATTTAACACTCTAAACTGACATTTTTCAGCAAATGAGATTTTCCAGGGAGATGAGAATGATCTTTTTTTCAGACATAGCAGTCTTGTTACAAACAGACAATCAGGCATCATGAAATATCACTGAGGCATCATTACTTCACCAACACAATTTCTTAAACATTAAACATATCTTCTGTATGAAGGCATTTGCTGTTTTCAGATCAGAAATTGCTGAGCCATGATATGGCCAGAAACATTTATAACGGAGGCAGAAAAACTCTTGTTTCATGTCTCTTTGGATAATAAAACTCAAGCCTCTTGTATCTTAAGGAGAATTTGGTTCTGAATTGAGATGACAACTTTACGTACAGAAGGAAAAGAAATGCTAGTGTGAATCAACTTGTCTAATTTATTTTGACATACTAATGATGCTTGCTCTATGATATTTTTAAGACTCTAACCAGTAAAATAAATGTGGTGACTGAGAAGGTTAATATAATGAACTGATTCTGGACTAAAAATTTTAATGTGGCACAAAGCTTGTGACTAAATTGGAGTGAATATTACTGACAGAGATCTGAAAAGAAAACTAAGAAATTACTATTCATGGAAATTATCAGTTAGCATATCCAAACCACACTTTGTACTGAAATAACTATGTGCAATCCTCACCACTTGCAGTTTTTACAGAACAATATTTGCTGTTCTAATTTCAACTAAACAGAACATATATTTTTGCTTAAAAAATCCAAGAAGCAATGACAGTCTCACTGGATGAAGATGGATAAAAATGCTTGACTACTAATTCCAAATTTCTAAGAAGACTTTACCTTAATTAGTTTTATCTCTACTGAAAAAATATTGTTTGCCAACATCTACTAATAATGCAAAAAGTATTTTAAAAGTTGCACCTAAATAAGTGTAAAATACTATATTTTTCATTTGCAGGATCCCATGTAAAATTCTTGTGTCCCCTAGCCCTAAGTATGACTTCAGACACAGAAATAGTTTAGTACAATGACCAAAGAGTGCAGCACACTACAATGCACAAGTAGGAGTTGTACAGAAACAAGAAAACAAGGTACTGTGTTAACAACAAAGGAAAAAGTTAAAACTACAGAATTAAAAGTTCCAGGCCTCAGCAAATATATATAGTACCTTTTGTCTAAACCTTTTCCTCAGTGCTTCTTCACAGCAGCTAGCTTTCTTCTTTACTGTGCCAAAACAATGTATCTTATCAGGCCACAGATAAAGTTAAATGTCTTTTTTAGCTAACTAAATGGTCAAGAGACACATGGTGTATTCTTATTTGTCAAGCTGGTTAGAAAGCCTGCTTGGTTTCACAAGCACAGCAGTACTACCTTAGACAGATGCTTTTAGCTCATAAGCTGCCTTGAGGATACTGTTTTTGATGAAAACTGATTTGCATAGCACCAAGTCTATGCTTAGAGTCTGCTAGCAGCTGATTTTGATCAGGGTGCCAATGGGCAAGAATCAGCATAACAGAAAAGAAAAAGAGAATCAGAAACCATTTTCAGAAGTTCCTTTTTGGTAAGGTAAATGAAGCTATCTTTTCATTAGGAACTGATTTTAACCTAAGTGTTCAAAAAATTCAAAACCTGCTTCATTTTTTCTCTAGTAGGACTGACTGAGACCTTTGTGGAAAAGCAGATTTCTGCTGAAAAACACGCCTGTTTTATGAAAACATATTAGTGATTTCAACATCTGCTGGCTTGGGTGGCTGCCTGCAGAGTGCCAGATGTTCAAGGGGTGGCTGCTCCATGTCAGCTCTTCCATATGAATGGGAAGCACACAGCTCCCAAATCAGTTTAACCAACATTACTGAGTTGTGAAGACCTGTAAAATTGAAAGAATAATTTCAGTCACTATTCCAGGGATCTCTGTGAGCATTTTCATTTATAGATCTGTGCTTTGGTGTTATCTAAAATGAAGCATATAGCAACTTTTTCTCTGCAGAACATCAGGGAGCTAGGTTTCAAAATTTGCAAGAAAACTCTTCTCTAAGCTGAAGATTGTCTATTAGAGCACACATTCAAGATATAAACTACCTTTCAATTTGTAGGAAAAAATCCTACTCTTTAGAAAAATGTATGGTTTCTCATCATGGATAAATCTATGAAGTTGTAACTGTGATTTAAGAATGAAATTCCAATAGTTCTTATAGTTAATAGATATAATTGTGGTGTATTTGGGTATCAGGCCTGTGCCTGTGTGCACACACAGTGCATTTATTTGTGAATTCCCTTTGCAGCCCAGGAACTCCCCAGCTAGACTCCGTGCAGATGAGATAATTGGAAAAAACAGACCAAATTGAGGAGAGGCTGCCTTCCACCTTCATCACAGTGTGCTTCACTGTTTCAAGAGCTGTCCGGGTGGGACCTTCAGACACCCACAGAGATGCTCTACAGGCAGCTCTTGCTGAGCCAAAAGCAATAGACAAACACTATTCATGTGCTTCAAAGTGTTGATTAACTTCCTTGTGGACAGAATTGCCAGGCTAGGTATAAGAATTAACAAGAACAATTGTTTGGGGAATTGTATCAATTTAAGCTGATGTCATGCTACGACACTTGTAATACTTGCATTGCCATCCTGTTCAAGAGATTTGACTCCTCACATGAGCATTACTTTATGCAAAGATTTTCATAAGTTGATGCTGTAGGTTTCTTATGATGCCTTTTTTTTAAACACACTCTATTCATGTGTCTGTGCCACACCATTTCTTGAAATGTCAAAGATGAAGAAAAGCAAGGCTGAGTGGGGAGAGATTTTAAAACTCAAACCTTTTTCAACAGTTCACATTGGAATTCTAAAGTGACAGCCTACAATTTCACATACTGAAAAATTTGGAAGACGTTCACAACCTTCTCCTTGTCGCCTGCGCAAAACCTTTCCCAACCAATGACAAAGGGAAAAGTGCATTTTCTGTTATTTTCTTTTCTTAAATTCTGACAGAAGAGATTTCATTCATAAATGCAAAATATTCCCCCTTTATGGCACTAATTTTGTCATCGCAACAAATGTATTTCAAAGAAAACAGTTATCACAGTTCATGGAATTGATAACTTGTGCCAAAGCCTAAGGATATGTCTCTACTAATAAAATCTACTACATCAAGTTTTCATCCATTCTATGATGAGAAAACCTGCACCAGTGAGGAAACAGTTATGAGATATGCTGGTGTAGATGCACTACATAGGAAACAACGAAGATGTTTTCTTTGTTTTCTCACTAGTTTACTACCAGTGTCTGTATTATAAATCCATGTGTCTGGAACCTAATCTTGTAAAGTTCCAAATCCTTTACTTCAGCATATGTTAGGTGAGTCTGACACATATAACCTGACTAGCAAAAGAAGAAAATAAGAAGTCCCTCACACAAACCATGATCACCATGGCCTTGCAATGCTCAACTAAGGGAAATTTCAACAGTGAGCTTAACAGGAATTGAAGTTCATATACTTCTGTTTAAACACAGATTAGGATGTCTGACAGATAAAATCCACTGAAAAGCTGGCAATCTAGTTAATACAAAAAACTATCTTCCACACTACAAAAGTCTCTGTATTTTCTGCTGCATAGAAACTAGTATGACAGCAGACATTTTCTGAAATCCAAGAAACAAAACTCAGTTATATTTTTCAGGTTATTCAGTGGGTTTTTCACTGGATATACATGCCATAAAATAATTCTAATATTATCAAATAGAAACTGAACCATTCTTTAGATATTTTACTTATGCAGTGAAGTAAAAAAATCCCCACCTTGTTTCATAACAATGATACTGAAGCTTATGAGGATTTTCTTACCCCAGATACACAGAGGGCAGCTGGAAGCCTAACTACTGACAGGGGAAAGTGAGGCTGTACAGGTGCCTACACACTCATTTATTCAGACTACCTCTACCAATGATGGAGTTGCCTCTGAGCTACTATTCCACATTCCAGTCTAATATAGATGAGTTTGGCCTCAGCTCCCCAAAAACCACATGGCAAAGTTGGAAGTAACTTGTCTGCAAATGAGTTACTGTGCTGCTCCCCATGGAAGAAAGGGGAAAAGAAACTGACTGTGAGAGTTACTCAGCCTGGTGGTTGCTCTGTTACCTGGAATATGTTTCTTTTTATCCAATCAAGAGTGAAAATTGTGATTCTACTCATAAAAGCTTCTTATCAAAAGTTTCATATTGCAGAGGATGAAGAAAACAAATTGAAGTGACCAATGCCTTCTCTGAGGTCTGATTTCACAATGTGCTCTGTGCCTTCAGAGCACCTGTAAACACAATGGGCATCATGGGACTGAGCGTGTGCAGAAGGCAAGGCAAAAATCTGAACTCAGCCACAAACCACAAAATCTGCAACATAAGGAAAAATGAAGTGTCTTCATACTGCATTTGATAGACTACCACGATGGGCACTTAATCCAGTGACTGCCCATAGGCACTACTACAGTAGAAATTTTTAAGAGCAACAGAAACTTTTAAGAGCTTTCTGAATAGCTGAAATCCCAAAGGCAGTTTTCAGTTTGGTTTTAACTGTATATGTAGTTGAGGTATACTTAATTAATTTAATAATGGTCACTCCAGTATTACGGTAGGGATTAAGATGACATTTTTTCCTGTAATGCATCACATGACTTCCTGGGACTGTCAAATAATTTTCTATCACAAGATTATCAGAGACTGGAAATGAGGCTGAGCTTTGGGGATTGATGATCTGATGTGGGCTCAGCTAATGTACTGTTTCACATAGCTGGGGTGTCTAGGTCATTGGCTCAGAGTACTGCTATCACCATATTTTCTTCCATTTCATACTGGTAAGAACCTAAGATTTGGGCAGAAAGAGAGGAAATTTCTTAGTTTAATTTTCTTTACTTTTTTTTTTTTAACAGCTAGAGTAGTTTACCTAGATACCTACCTGTTGAACAGCATACGCTGAGCTCTATTTTCTACCTACAGTATAAAATCTGTATTAATTAAATGACAGAAATGCACATCAAGTAAAATAATTGAAGCAACTTCTTCAAATCTTTTATTTAAATGACACTGTGCTATGCTAAAAGTATGGGAGAGAAAATAAGAGTTCCTCACTAATAACATTTTTATTAATGTTATGATGTAGTATAAATCCTAGAATGATCAACAGAAAAAAATATCTTTTCTCCCCTTGTTACTGTCTTTTCTTTCAGTTTGGACATAAAATCTGAATTGTAATTCAATTCTGCCTTTTAATTTAATTTTTACGAAGTTGTCAGTACACATTTCAAGTACAGAAAATAATTTGTTAGTATTTTCATTAAAATAACTTGTTGGTATTTTCATTAAAATAAATTGCAATGCTGCAAATCTTACATTAAAATATAGACGCACACTAGTAATTAAAAAATAATAATAAAAAAAAAAAAGCACAGCAGAACACTTTAATTACTGATAGCAATCACAGTATAATCTTGTCCTACCAAGTGTGTCTCCAGGTACAGTTTAAGGCTGTCTGTTTCTGCTTTAGGAGGAGTCCAGTTCTCTGTTGTTTCCATGGCTTCATTTAACCAGTGAATGAATTCATCCAGCTTGCTTACAAACCCCTTACCATGTAAGAAAAAAGAAAGAACAAGTAAAGCATTTGTTAGCAAAATGGCAATGTGAAAAATGTATGCGCAATTTTATATTTTTTTTAGCCCAAAGAGTAAAATTTTATCTCTTACAACCTAAAACAAACAAACAAAACAATTAGAGTGTGGTCTTCTGATAACTGAGTAGCAGAACAGTGTTTCTGGGAATAATCCAATGTGATATTTTGGGACAAGACAATGTGGGATGCATATGACTGTGATGAAGTAGAGAAAATAGCAAATTTTTAGAGATTATGACAGAGATTATAAAAAGCTTCATAGAAATTATAATGAAAATTGAGCTCAAGACCTCGCACTGGGCAGACTGGGTGTACTATGAGCACTGAATGTTGACAAAAGTACTGAACAAAGCTATATTAACAAGGTATACACATTAGACCGAGGGAAGAAATTACTTGTCAGAACTTGGTGTTGTGATTCCTGTTTTGGTTCATAGCATGAGACTCTGAGAGAGGAAATCAAACAGTAGATGAGGCAGAATATATAGCATTTAATATAAATATTGCTGATTGCATTTGAGCCACACAGATGGTGCTCCGGAGAAGACAGGAGCTCCTGCTTCTCAGGAGCACCATTTATTTCAAGATTAGTACCAATTATATTGTCTGATTAAAAATGGTGCCCCTGAATTTACATGATTGGATGATTCTATAGGCACATACTGAGTACAGATAATTTTACCAAAGACTTATCCACCACAAAGCAAGAGAGCAAATGGAATAAACTGACCGTGATGTTTATAAGCATCCTGAAAATTAACTCTGAAGAGGAATGTGCATCTATTACAAGTGTTGTAAGACTAGATTAAGTTAGGTCTAATACTGGTTATATTATTAGTCATTAGCTATGAATTTCCAGCATAGCATAAAATAGAGAATTTTAATTTCCAGTTGGGTAATAACTCAGTATATACACTCAGTACCTCAGTCTCACCACTCTATTTATTAGATGATTTCTGCTAATTATTAGTCCATTCAGATAGCTAAAAGCAAAGTAAGCATAGACCTTTCAAACATTCCTGAGTGTCTCAGGAGCCCAAATCCTCTTCCCCAAAGCTGCACATGAAACTGGATTCTAAACAAGACAGAAAATGGAGTCTGAGCAGTAGGTGCACAGCTGTGTTATTTAAAGTGCAAATGGTAATAACCCAGACCAAGCAGAACCACACTTCCTTCAAAATTCAAGGTAGAAGAGTCATTTTGGTCCAGCACTGCCAAGAATCAGGGTCCAGCAACCAACTCTTGGCTCCCAGGTGGAGCATCAGTGCTTCTAAACCAAAGCTAGATTCTGACAGGAAGCTGCAGTGCATAGTGCATGCATGACAGCACCCACTTCAGCACTCTGAGGACTTTAATTTTTTTTATGTGAGTCTCCACAAGATAAGGAGACTATTGCTGTCTCTACTAATTGAATCCACTGTATATAAAACCATTATAAGAAAGAAAACTGGTATTGTGCAAGTTTCATTGTAGCCTATTTTCCAGGACATTCCACAAAGGGGGAAGAAAGACAGGGAAAGCAACCCAGTGGCTATGGTGACTGACAGAACAAGTGCCTTTATTCTGGGGCAAGTAATGAAGGCAACTACATCTGCTGTCCCCAACAGCAGGCTATCATACCCCAGGGGCTAAGTGCCCCCTTGCAGGGGCAAGACATTCTCCTTCCTCCATTGCTTACTTTCTTCCAGCTCACAGTAGAGCATGAGATGCCAGACTGGCAGAGGAGTGGGAGACGTGAGCTGAGGAGGAGAAGAGCAGGAGGAGTAAAGTCCTCCTTGTCCCTCCAATAAATCTCTGCCTGCACTTTAGTAATGTGCTGTCCTTGAGAGACAAGGTGATATGGTAAGCAAAAAGAAAAAAAATAATAAAAAAAAAGGCTCTCTCTTGTACGTGCGTCATGTATTTTACGGAGACAGACACATATAACATCTGCTGGCAGTACTCAATGTCTGTATGCCTTCAAAAGGGGGGTTGGAAACACTGAAGGCTTGCAGCAGTATAAAAAGCAACTATTAGCCACAGAGTTACTTCCGTCCTCTCACAAAAATCTGCTTGCGCTGTAAGGTCTCCTACTCCGCGCTGGTGCTCAGACACTCGCAAGAATCCAGCTCCGGCAGCCTCGTGCGTCCCCTCACCGCCCAGGCCAGGTGGGCTNCAATGTGCTCTGTGCCTTCAGAGCACCTGTAAACACAATGGGCATCATGGGACTGAGCGTGTGCAGAAGGCAAGGCAAAAATCTGAACTCAGCCACAAACCACAAAATCTGCAACATAAGGAAAAATGAAGTGTCTTCATACTGCATTTGATAGACTACCACGATGGGCACTTAATCCAGTGACTGCCCATAGGCACTACTACAGTAGAAATTTTTAAGAGCAACAGAAACTTTTAAGAGCTTTCTGAATAGCTGAAATCCCAAAGGCAGTTTTCAGTTTGGTTTTAACTGTATATGTAGTTGAGGTATACTTAATTAATTTAATAATGGTCACTCCAGTATTACGGTAGGGATTAAGATGACATTTTTTCCTGTAATGCATCACATGACTTCCTGGGACTGTCAAATAATTTTCTATCACAAGATTATCAGAGACTGGAAATGAGGCTGAGCTTTGGGGATTGATGATCTGATGTGGGCTCAGCTAATGTACTGTTTCACATAGCTGGGGTGTCTAGGTCATTGGCTCAGAGTACTGCTATCACCATATTTTCTTCCATTTCATACTGGTAAGAACCTAAGATTTGGGCAGAAAGAGAGGAAATTTCTTAGTTTAATTTTCTTTACTTTTTTTTTTTTAACAGCTAGAGTAGTTTACCTAGATACCTACCCGTTGAACAGCATACGCTGAGCTCTATTTTCTACCTACAGTATAAAATCTGTATTAATTAAATAACAGAAATGCACATCAAGTAAAATAATTGAAGCAACTTCTTCAAATCTTTTATTTAAATGACACTGTGCTATGCTAAAAGTATGGGAGAGAAAATAAGAGTTCCTCACTAATAACATTTTTATTAATGTTATGATGTAGTATAAATCCTAGAATGATCAACAGAAAAAAATATCTTTTCTCCCCTTGTTACTGTCTTTTCTTTCAGTTTGGACATAAAATCTGAATTGTAATTCAATTCTGCCTTTTAATTTAATTTTTACGAAGTTGTCAGTACACATTTCAAGTACAGAAAATAATTTGTTAGTATTTTCATTAAAATAACTTGTTGGTATTTTCATTAAAATAAATTGCAATGCTGCAAATCTTACATTAAAATATAGACGCACACTAGTAATTAAAAAATAATAATAAAAAAAAAAAAAGCACAGCAGAACACTTTAATTACTGATAGCAATCACAGTATAATCTTGTCCTACCAAGTGTGTCTCCAGGTACAGTTTAAGGCTGTCTGTTTCTGCTTTAGGAGGAGTCCAGTTCTCTGTTGTTTCCATGGCTTCATTTAACCAGTGAATGAATTCATCCAGCTTGCTTACAAACCCCTTACCATGTAAGAAAAAAGAAAGAACAAGTAAAGCATTTGTTAGCAAAATGGCAATGTGAAAAATGTATGCGCAATTTTATATTTTTTTTAGCCCAAAGAGTAAAATTTTATCTCTTACAACCTAAAACAAACAAACAAAACAATTAGAGTGTGGTCTTCTGATAACTGAGTAGCAGAACAGTGTTTCTGGGAATAATCCAATGTGATATTTTGGGACAAGACAATGTGGGATGCATATGACTGTGATGAAGTAGAGAAAATAGCAAATTTTTAGAGATTATGACAGAGATTATAAAAAGCTTCATAGAAATTATAATGAAAATTGAGCTCAAGACCTCGCACTGGGCAGACTGGGTGTACTATGAGCACTGAATGTTGACAAAAGTACTGAACAAAGCTATATTAACAAGGTATACACATTAGACCGAGGGAAGAAATTACTTGTCAGAACTTGGTGTTGTGATTCCTGTTTTGGTTCATAGCATGAGACTCTGAGAGAGGAAATCAAACAGTAGATGAGGCAGAATATATAGCATTTAATATAAATATTGCTGATTGCATTTGAGCCACACAGATGGTGCTCCGGAGAAGACAGGAGCTCCTGCTTCTCAGGAGCACCATTTATTTCAAGATTAGTACCAATTATATTGTCTGATTAAAAATGGTGCCCCTGAATTTACATGATTGGATGATTCTATAGGCACATACTGAGTACAGATAATTTTACCAAAGACTTATCCACCACAAAGCAAGAGAGCAAATGGAATAAACTGACCGTGATGTTTATAAGCACCCTGAAAATTAACTCTGAAGAGGAATGTGCATCTATTACAAGTGTTGTAAGACTAGATTAAGTTAGGTCTAATACTGGTTATATTATTAGTCATTAGCTATGAATTTCCAGCATAGCATAAAATAGAGAATTTTAATTTCCAGTTGGGTAATAACTCAGTATATACACTCAGTACCTCAGTCTCACCACTCTATTTATTAGATGATTTCTGCTAATTATTAGTCCATTCAGATAGCTAAAAGCAAAGTAAGCATAGACCTTTCAAACATTCCTGAGTGTCTCAGGAGCCCAAATCCTCTTCCCCAAAGCTGCACATGAAACTGGATTCTAAACAAGACAGAAAATGGAGTCTGAGCAGTAGGTGCACAGCTGTGTTATTTAAAGTGCAAATGGTAATAACCCAGACCAAGCAGAACCACACTTCCTTCAAAATTCAAGGTAGAAGAGTCATTTTGGTCCAGCACTGCCAAGAATCAGGGTCCAGCAACCAACTCTTGGCTCCCAGGTGGAGCATCAGTGCTTCTAAACCAAAGCTAGATTCTGACAGGAAGCTGCAGTGCATAGTGCATGCATGACAGCACCCACTTCAGCACTCTGAGGACTTTAATTTTTTTTATGTGAGTCTCCACAAGATAAGGAGACTATTGCTGTCTCTACTAATTGAATCCACTGTATATAAAACCATTATAAGAAAGAAAACTGGTATTGTGCAAGTTTCATTGTAGCCTATTTTCCAGGACATTCCACAAAGGGGGAAGAAAGACAGGGAAAGCAACCCAGTGGCTATGGTGACTGACAGAACAAGTGCCTTTATTCTGGGGCAAGTAATGAAGGCAACTACATCTGCTGTCCCCAACAGCAGGCTATCATACCCCAGGGGCTAAGTGCCCCCTTGCAGGGGCAAGACATTCTCCTTCCTCCATTGCTTACTTTCTTCCAGCTCACAGTAGAGCATGAGATGCCAGACTGGCAGAGGAGTGGGAGACGTGAGCTGAGGAGGAGAAGAGCAGGAGGAGTAAAGTCCTCCTTGTCCCTCCAATAAATCTCTGCCTGCACTTTAGTAATGTGCTGTCCTTGAGAGACAAGGTGATATGGTAAGCAAAAAGAAAAAAAATAATAAAAAAAAAGGCTCTCTCTTGTACGTGCGTCATGTATTTTACGGAGACAGACACATATAACATCTGCTGGCAGTACTCAATGTCTGTATGCCTTCAAAAGGGGGGTTGGAAACACTGAAGGCTTGCAGCAGTATAAAAAGCAACTATTAGCCACAGAGTTACTTCCGTCCTCTCACAAAAATCTGCTTGCGCTGTAAGGTCTCCTACTCCGCGCTGGTGCTCAGACACTCGCAAGAATCCAGCTCCGGCAGCCTCGTGCGTCCCCTCACCGCCCAGGCCAGGTGGGCTGCGGGCCCCAGTGCGGAGCGGGGAATGCCTGAGGGCTCGTCTGGAGGCCTGGACAGAAAAACAGAGACAGTCTCCTACAGAATCACGCTGAGGCACGTTATCTGAGGAAAGAAAGAAAAAGAAAAAGAAAAAGAAAAAGAAAAAGAAAAAGAAAAAGAAAAAGAAAAAGAAAAAGAAAAAGAAAAAGAAAAAGAAAAAGAAAAAGAAAAAGAAAAAGAAAAAGAAAAAGAAAAAGAAAAAGAAAAAGAAAAAGACTGGAAGCGCCAGTGCCACCTGGCACGTTGGGACCGCGGCGGGGGACACTGTGCCCGAGGGGAGCCCGCGGCAGGGGGAGCAGCGGCCGCGGCCAGCTCCGGCGGGCTCTCTTCTGCCAGGCTGCACAAATCACAATAATCCTACCATTTTTCAAATGACGGCTATAAAATTTTATTGAAACCATTCACAAGCGCACATCTGTAGCAGCCGAGCGCGGCGGAGCGCGGGCCGCGGGAAGGGCAGGGCGGGACGGGCGGCGCGGGCCGCCGGCTGAGGGAGCGCCGCGCGCCCGCCCGCCCGCGCGCCGTG
>VWZV01009952.1:158732-171468 GCA_013397155.1 Irena cyanogastra | reverse complement strand
GATTCTTCCATCATTTAAAGAATCCTCTCATATGAACTGAAGAGCAGTATGGGTTGGTTGTAAAGCCCCAGAGATGCCATCTGCTCTGATAGCAATGGCCGCTGGCCTCTCCTCATGCTGATGTGGCCACATGTCCCACCTGAGATGTCACATTAACAGGAACAGAGCCAGATAAAGTTCCTGCATTCATTCAGGTGAGGATTAGGTCACACTGAGAAAATATGGGCGCTGTACCTCAAAAGTAGTGCGAGGTTCAGAGCACTCCTGGGGATTGAGAAAATAAGTGAGCACATCCTTCGTGGTATGGAAAAATCCTACATCTGCATTCAACATTCTGGATGTCAGACAGCAATTTTGCTTATCTGCATCCTAAGTTATCATGCCCACTACTTTGAATTGCAACTATTTTCGAAGTGGGGCGGTGAGCATGAGCCCTCTGGTGGAGGCAGCACGTGCCGCCTACCAGCGCTGCGAGCTGCCGGGAAGAGTGGGAGGGACGCTGACCAAAACACATCCCTGTACACAGCCATGCTTCATCTCCTCTGGCTTATGCAGGCACACAGGTATCGGCTAAAGCAAATACTTTGCACTGCTCTAATCAGCACTGGCTTCTATTAGAAACCCTCTACAGTGTGGCTCTGTATTAAAATGTTTCTAGCATTCAACTAGTTCAGCATTCTGAGCCTGGGTGAAATTGTTGGGGTTGACTGGAAAAGGATTCCTTAGAAACAATATTGAAACTACGGAGTGAATAGTATAAGCAGCAGAAAGGACAAACCTGTGAGCTGAAGGACACCAAGAGCTCTGAAAATGAGACAGAAACAGAATGAACAGACTATAAGGAAATGAGGCATATGCAGGGAGGAAAATGGAGGAGGAAATATAAGGAAAAGATAGCAATTTATAGTCAGTTTAAAAAAAAGTGTGATGTTCTTTGGGCCATTGGCAATAAAACAGGCAGGCAGAAGCTCTGAGAGTTAAAAGTGGAACAGTCAGAAGTCATGATATTCAGTGATCTGAGTCATGTACTAACTTCTGAAGGATCATACAAGTCTGGTCTTTGAAGTTCATCGTACTACTAGGATTGACATATAGTTTCTGCAAATATATTTATTTACAAAGAGCAATGTCTTTTATTGGTCATGTATCACAGAAACTCCCTCTGCTCTTAAAATAACTGTTTTCTGAGTTANAGAGTTAAAAGTGGAACAGTCAGAAGTCATGATATTCAGTGATCTGAGTCATGTACTAACTTCTGAAGGATCATACAAGTCTGGTCTTTGAAGTTCATCGTACTACTAGGATTGACATATAGTTTCTGCAAATATATTTATTTACAAAGAGCAATGTCTTTTATTGGTCATGTATCACAGAAACTCCCTCTGCTCTTAAAATAACTGTTTTCTGAGTTATTTCTTTTCTACAAAAAATTGAGGAGGTCTAGGCAGCAGCTAGGAAACAAAGAAAGATGCCCAAAGCATCTAATACAGGATAAGTTTTGTCTTATGTATCACAGCATCAAATACACTAAACTAAAGCCTTTTTAGCTTATACTTTTTATGTGACCCTGTCCAAGTCAAAGACTTACCATATCTAGAGATCAGCTAAGACGTGAATGTTTTTAGGTCACATATTCTTGTTTCATTCAGTAAAGCAGGGAACAAGAACGTCTCCAGAAATTTGTAGCCAAGGATATATTGAGAAAAGGATGAGAACAGCAAATAAATCTGCCTGAGCCACAAAAGATGATGCCAGTGATTCCCAGAAAGGGGGACTTCAGCTCTGCAGCAGCAGCAGCTGGAAGGAGTGTCTGGATTCTGAAGGGACCATGAGCACAGCACAAGAGAGGGGCTTGTCTTTGGTAAAAATGCCAGACACCAAAATGCACTGTTATGTAGTTTATGTGAACAGTTTATCAGTTTATACAGTTATAAAGGCTAGTGGCACAAAGCTGTAGTAAATTCACATCTACTCACAGTCCCAAATTCCTTTTCTAGTTTGTTTTTTTTTTTGTGCACTCTAAACTAGAATAGAAAATGTAGAAGTTGGTTCAGAACCTCTTGTTTAAAAGTATAAATTTATTATTTATTCTACAGGTAAACCTAAAATCAAGTGTCCTGATAACTACTGTTCTCTTTCTTTCAATTTGAAATGTTTGTTACTCAGCAACCTTGATCCAAACTCTAATGATAACACAACTGTCTAAGATCTTAATTTTTAGCAAATTTAGGACTTAGGCTGATGTGCTTTGTCTAAAAGTGCTGCCAACGTAAGTATGGATGTTGAAGCAACATACAGTGATGTAAGGGTACTTGGAAATACTGCATTTCCTCTTCATGTAATTATTTTAAATGTTGTGTTGACAACATAATTAATGTTCAGATTTTTTTACAGCTAATGTATGTATTGATTATGAGATGAACTTCATCCAAAAGACAAACTAATCTCCATTTACAACTTCTCCAATATTATGTCCTTCATGTAGTAGATTAATATAAAGCTTTATTCTGCTCTGAAAAACAGGCAGTTATGCATGACCATCATTCCTTGGTTTGCATACCCCGAGTGTCTGAGCTTCAGAGAGTGGACTGGAGGTGGAACGCCCTCGTGCAGCTGCTATTTCCAGCGGATGGTCAGCTGCTACCTCGCACATGCGTTGGGCACTGGAGGACACTCAATTTGCACCATGGTGGCACCTCCCCTAACTTGTCTCAACATTTTTTTTCCTCTTTGATCTCATAGCTGCTAGAAATGAACCTCATTCCTCAAGCATTTAATTCCTTGAAAGGTACACGTGGTATACACACACCATGTTGGCGCCTGTAGCCTGAGTGTAATTACATCAATTAAACAATGCTTTGTGAAGTTCCAAAAATGCTACGTTTTCCCAAACAAATAAAACACAGTAAAAGAATGAAATAAGTCAGATTTTATAGCCCATACCATAGCACAAAATTAATTCCATGGGATTTGCAGAGCCTTTTGAAAAAAAGTTATGTTCATTATTTTTACATAAATTTTTCAGTAAATTAGACAGTAAGTGACAGATAAAAAAAGAAAGCCACTATATGCCTGACCTGATGGTCACAAAGCCAGGGCAAGCACTGTTTATTTGGATAATATTACTCTAGTTCTCTATTCCAACATTAAATTTGTTGGGATAAAATACATAGCAAAAAATTTCTTGGAGACCACACTAAAGCAAAAATTATATTAACAAGGAGGAAGTGTTCTAGCTTATGATTTATTCATTCTCCAAGTTTCTACAACCACGTTTGTAAAGTTGTGCGGGGCTCATTCATCTGAGAAGGAAACAAAAAACTGCAAAATAAGCGCAGTAAGCAGTTTTAGCCTCAAGAGGGCAATATATCACCACGTCTGAAAAGTTCTCGAAAAAGAAGGAAAAAATCAGTTTTTACTAAGATAGAACAGACGCTGTTTGCTTGTGGGCAAGTGCTAAATATATTGACCTCTGCTGTATCACTGACATGACTTAAGATATAATGACCACCATTCCTTCTCAAAATCAGAACGTTTAATTCAGCATTTCCTATTTTTCAACGCTAATTGGTTAGAAGAGGTTAAGCCTGTCACCTCACAAGAGATATTGTAATTCTTCGACCCATGAACTTGTTTTGCAGTTAAGATTTCTGAATTTTAAAAAAGGGAAATGGTGATTGCCACTCTTTGCTAAATATGGCAACAGTAAGGAGAGATTAAGATTCACCACCTCTTCTCTTTCCTCCATTATTATTCCTCTAGTTTCCTCATTTAGCCTCCTGTTATGCACTCGGTTCCTGTTCACATGCAGTCTCCAAAGAAATCCTGTCACTATTAGTTCCTCCATTAACTTTTTTTCATTTGCTTCCTAATTCATCAACTTTCCATTTTAGATAGACTTCTTTTTTTAGTGGTCTCTAGGGGGCCTTCTTCTACACCCTCTTTAGACCCTAATTCTGAACATTTTTTTATCCCCAGATTTGGACATATTTATAGAACAAAATTAAAAAACAATCTCAATACTTGTTTCTGTCTTCTTTAACTGCAGAAGCTTTTTCTGTTTTTCACACATTCACTTTTTTCCCCTGGCTTTCTCCACCTCAACAAAGCTGCAAGAGATTTGAACTGCAATAAATGACCCTAGTTTGGGCTTACCTGAGACACTTTTAGGTTAGCTGCTATAATTGCCTTGCAGCTAGTGGTGCAACAGACTATTTTAAATTACCCTGGGTGTCCTTAGTCATATATAGCTCAGTGAGGAAACATTCATGTAGTCACATGCTGGCATCAGCAGAGAAAAAGCGCTTAGTAATATTAAGTTACTGTGACTTGAACCTCTACGCTGTCTTCTTCCAAAAATCTGTCTGCTTGGTGGTGCTCCCAGCGTTAGCCTGGAGAGACTCCAAACACTGGCCAAAGGAAACCAGAAGCAAATCTAGCTCTCACTAGGGAAAACCTTACTTGACTTGAACATTAAGTCAGTGATCAAAATAAGTCTTTATTAACAATTTAGGAAAATTCAGATACAACTCCAGTTTGATACATGAAGAATATCTCAGCTGTTTGTGAGGTTTATTATCTCTACTCCAAAACCTGAAGCAAAAACAAGAAAACAATTTTTTGCCCTTTTGGTTACTTTCAAAATAGATAAAGAAAAACTGCATAAGCAGACAGACAGTCTGAAACAAGTCTCTGAGAGACAGTTTCCTGACCGTATTTACCACAAATTATATTCACTCTGATGCCTAATGATGAAAACTACGATTTGAGAGTCAACATGATTTCATAGTTCATTCCTGATCATAAGATACTGGGAAGGATAAAGGAAAGAAAACTACTTGCTGTCAAAATATATAAAGATACACAAGAAGAAAAAGATATGAAGAGATTTTGAGAAGTTATGCAATAATCTTATATAAGTGGATTTGATCTTTCCTTTCAGGTTAATCCTCTCAAGACCCTTGCTCATTTGTCTTGCTCTGACTCATCTCTAGCACGTACACATTTTAAGGCAATGATGTGTTAACGGTAGGCAGACTGGAATTTGATTTAGGTGAAAATTAGTAGCAATGTATTATTTAAAAATTAAATATTTAGAATAGAGCATGGTGATTTTGGTATACTCTATCTTTCTGGAATATCCTGTACTTCCTCACTGAAGATACATAAAACATGAGTAGCACAGAGACTAAGTGTATTACGTAACAGAACAGCTAGACCTTAAAACATTGTGAAAGGCATATCCCTATGAATGTAAAAGGCAGTGAGCATTCTCTCTCACCCCTTGTATTTACCATTTTTAAGGGAATATTAATAACTGTAATTTCAAATGTAATTGTTTTCTGTTTAATAATGGAGGCTCTTCAAGGAGCCAAAACACCAATACAGTAAGTAATTAACAGGACAGATCTGAAGTTCTCAAACTCTTCACAATGAACCAACCTTCTCCCCAGTACCTACAAGACAGCGGTTACAGATGATTCAATCCTAAATAAAAGAAAATCCTTCTTACACCACCACACTCACACTGAAGTAAATTCCCAATAGCAATTTGACTCTGTGTTTTGAAAACTTCCAAACCTACTTCAGTGGTTTGAGTGTCTTTCTCTGCCTTCATGAGAAAACTGAATGCACCAAACCACAGACAAGTGAGCATCTCTGCACTGACAGAAACAAGTGTATCATAAGACCGCCTTGAAGTCACCAGTGATTCATTGTCCAAATTACAGCTGTGTCCCTGTGGAATCTGGAGCCTCTGTTGGCTATCCAGGTAAGTCACCTGGCACCCACTGCTCATCTTCTACCCTTGGCTACAGTGAGAGCAAGAAGTCCACCTCTTGCAGTCTTACTCTTCCATCTCTCCACCTTCAACTCTCTTACACCCTTTAGCCTAATAGAAGAGATCCACAGATCCTCAATCAATATCAACAAAGTTTCCAGTCCACGAATAAATAATGATGTGGACAGCTCTGACTCTAGCTTGTGGCTATGCTGTGGTATAGCTGATTAAAACATGACTCTAGGCCATAAAGCCAATGGTCACATAAAGCTGATCTGAGTGACTGTGTAAGAATGGAAATGGAGGGCTCACAAACATCTATGTAAAAGCAGCTGCTCCTTGGTTCGTCTAAGCTGTTGATAGCCATCCCTGTGGTATATAAACATGTACAAAAAAGGACAGAATTATGAGGCTTTTTGCAGTCAAAGGTCTCATGTCAGATGTGAGCCAAATATTGGATATAGGCATATCCACTACCACCAGTTCTAAATGCTAGTGGAGACATACCCTAAAAGTAATGCCACTAAAATTATTTGGGAGCAGATTTCTTTCTATTTCTTTCTCTCCCTCTCTTCCCTTCCCCCCACCACAAATTATTTGGAATGACTTGCCAAATCCTGAATGTAAAAAATCCCTGATCTGAAACTACTCACTGCCAAATCATTCTGAGGTCTTCACAGTGGAAATTCAAACCATTCTGAACAAGCATATGCTTCACAATAGATGTGTTTCATTAAGGAAGTATAATACCTGCAGTCAGTCCAAGATTTAAAAATGCAGAATTCACACAGCTTAGATAGAAGCTGCCTTTTTTTGGAAAATGCTGGTTGCAAACATACTCAAACTATTTCTGGTAAAGCAAATGCCAAAGAAAAGTGAATGTACTCAGAGGAGCTGTTTAAAATTCAAGCAAACTGTTAGGAACTAAGTGTTTTGGAGGAACAGAGGGCTCGCTGTATTTCAATATCTTCTAGTTAAGCTCTATTTGTCTGCCTAAATATCAAAGTTCCATATGTATACAATATTATTGCTTAATAATGGTTTAACTAGCTTGAAAGTTGAGGGATGGGCTTTTGAAGCAGGAGAGTATCACCAGATTCAAAACAGCAAAGCACAAACTTGTCTCTCAGTACAAAATGTGAAGTGACATTTTCAATTATGCTGCACCAAGCAGCAAGACTGCTGAGAAAACTGCAAAGCTGCCAAGGAATTTCTGGATCTGATACCTCTTTCACTTACTGTTTTTTATAAACTGGTCATCAACCAAAAGCAGTATTTCAATCTAAATTGTATGAAGCAGTGTAAGTAAGATTCAGAAATGAACAGATTTTGACAAGCACACTATCTGTTAGGAAAACTATGAAATCCATTTATTTTAAAAGAGCAAATATAAGAAACACTAAGTTATTGAGAGCAAGATATGTAAGGGGAGCACAACAACACTTTAAAAATCCTTTATCTGGTAATTCAAAAAAGCCAGGTCTGTGCCATGCTGATTATGTTTGCTTTTTTCTCTCCATTCTGACATAACTGATTTCAGTTCGTGTTTCTCTTTGTTACCAAGCTTCATCAGAGTTATCAGTTCCTATTAGTTTTTCACTACCTTAGCCCCACAGCTCAAACTGCATTTGACCTCTGTGCAAGCTTTTCCCTCTAATGATGAAAATCACCTCCAAACACAAGTAAACTTCCCCTAAAGCAATCCAGCTTCTACCTTAGCTATACTGGAGTATTTTCAGTCCACTCTGTCCAGAAGCAACTCTGCCCCCTTTCAATCCAAACAAATTATTTCCCCTTTGTGTCAGCTCTCCAACCATTTTTTAACAAACTGGCTCTCCACTACTCAAATGGGCTTCCAGCCACATCTCCAACACAAACTTGCTCTACCAAGTCCTTTAAGCACTTGCAGAAAGCTACCATTTAGTTACTTTTTATGACTATTCTCTAAAAAAGGAAATCTTTCCCACCCTAACAGACCAGCTATTTATTTCAGTAATAAGTTTAGATATGATATTGCGGTCCCCTCTGATCCTTAGATCCTCCTTAACAGAAATGTTATTCCCATTACTGCAATTTAAAACAGGAGTCTTAGATCTCTGCTCTCCTGGGGCATCCTGGGTTCAGTGGGGATAAATGGTTACAGAAGGGTGAGGGCTTCCCTGCCTGGGTCCTGGAAAGCAGTAAAATTTTTATCCTCTTTGCTGTAGGAACCCTGGCACATGCTGTGACTGACAGCTGAAAAGCTCATAGAGCAGCATTATTTTATGTCCCATCACATCAAGAAGGTGGGTAGCCAACAATGATTGGGCTATGCAGACAAAATATGGAGCCAATGGAGTTCAGGACAAGTTTATGAAAGGTGATGAACTGAAAATATGGGATCGATTGATATCAAATTGCTTCTTGCAGAGGAAATTCAGCTGCCTCTTTCAGAAATGGACCTTGTGATAAAACAAGCTATAAATCTATACAACAACAGCAACACAACAACAACGAATAAAAAAAAAGAAAAAATCAGCAATTTGCTCCAGACAACTAACCCTCAGGCCTACAAAAGCGAACACATCTTCACTTAAATGAAGTGTCTTGCAAATGGTCACATTTCTAACCTTTTTAAGAGTGCCCTCAAAAAACAAGTAGAAGGAATTATCAATGGCCACATATTACAGCACAAGGATACCAGTATAGTCAATCTAGTATAAATTTCTGGAAAAAGAGATAAAACTGCCTGAACAAGGTTACTTTATTATTATTGTATTTTATTCACATAAAATGATTGAAAATATATTGCCATCAGATCAGTCCAAAATAAGTTTTTGCTCCCAATTCTCCAGTTTGCACCTAAAAATGGGGGCAAAACCCAATTATTAATATGATTTAAAGGAAAACTTAGCTTTCTCACAGAAAACAAACCTTGAAGCATTCTGAAACTGATACTCTGAAGTCCTAGTGTTACATATGAGAAGTGGCAAAGAGCCAAATTCTTACAGCAAAGAACTCTATTGGCCTTATCTGTGAGAATGCTGCTGTTATATCTGCTGCCCTTTTAGCTAGTGTAACAGAAACTATAGAGCTGCATTCTAAAAATTCATTTGGGGCAGCTCCTAAAAGCTGAACTAAAACAATGAGAAGATCTTTCAGAATTTGCTATCGTTCATTTTCACATTTAACTCCAAAAAGTAATTTCTGAAACATAAAAGAAACAGCCACATAAATTGTTTGGCACCCCAGAATGAAGGTGCCCATTACTAAAGCTACAAGAAACATGTGCCAGATGGTTTCCTGCAGTGCAAGACAAAATATGACAAGATCATGCAATACTTATTGCAAAGCAAGAAAGTGGCCCTATGTAACAGCAAATGGGGCAGTTGAGCAGAGTTCTATCTGTAGACAGACAGGAATATTAACAGCATGATAATGCCCATGGAAGGACATCAACATAATTTGCAAGTATGAAAAACAACAATTTATCAGTTTCTGCCCATGCCTATCATTTCTATAACTAAGAAATTATTAGAATTTCAAAAAAAAATGCTTTAGCGTATTTTCAACAAATGACTTTGTGTGAAGATATTACCAGAATTATGCTAATTCAAAATTATTCCCATAATAATCATAATAAAATACCAATGTTTTTCCTATTACCTAGCTGAAATATTACTTTCAGTGATTTTGAGGCTGCCAGTTGTTCATAAGTTGTCATAATCCCAAAATTAAAGACTAAGTTATTTTAGTTTTGTTTACAATCTTAATAAATAAATACAATAAAATACATCATGCAGCAGTGCAACCAGATTACTAACATTATTACTAAATGGGAATAAGCATTCTTCTTCAGTCCTTAAAGTGAAATTCACATTTCAGATCTGACTTCTTCTGAACAAAACTGCAGCTTAGCAATAATTCTATACTGCTTTTATAAGACATATATTTGTGAAATTAGGAAACTCCTTTTTGAGTGGGATGCATCTTCTTAGATAGCAGAATTAACACAATAGTCAATTTACAATAATTGAAAAAAGCAATGACACATTTTTGATTCTTGTCTTAGGGAATTATGAAGCAGGAGATCTAGTAAAAGAAAGAACTTAATTGTGATACAGGTATGGTGTTTTTACTTAGATTCCTCTTTGTTCACAATATTTCATAGCATCACATAAGGGAAGAATTTTTCTATTTTCTTATTACCTATGTCAAATTAAAGTATCTCAGCACGGCATCATATTGTCACTGAGGCAGGATTTACCTTGGTTAGAGGTTTCGAAAAAGTAAAAATTTGATTTTTAACTAGTCATACAAGAAGAAGATTTAATAACTAGCAACTACAGAAAAACTTGGGTAAATAAGCAGCTTGGGGAAAACTAATATTTCTTTAAAATAGTATCATTTTTCATAAGTATTTCAAAAATTCTCACCTGATTATTTTCATTCACTATTCAGGAAGCACATTTAGTAAAATATGAAACTTATTTATGTGCTGCTTTTAAGCTGATGAGATACTAAGCTCTCTCTTCCTAGCAGTCCTCTTTGCATCTGCTCTTCCTTATGTTTAAAGTCCTTCTTTCACTAAGAGCCAAACATACTTCATAAGATTATTTTCAAACTCCACATTAATATTTTCCAAACACTTATCACATCCAGAAACACTGAGAAATTGTAGAAAGTGCAGTGTCAGCAGCAGTCAAGTTCCTCAAGGACAAGAGCAGCAGCTGGAGTCACTAGCTAGAAGGATTTACCCTGGCCACAGAACAGTTAACTACTTTTAATTGCTGTCACAAGCTTAATCCATTCTCCAGAGGAGGTGAGGAAAGGATGGCGAGGAAGAGGGTGTTTACAGCTGCAGCCAGTTGTTACAGCTGATTCTTACTCCTCCATTCTGGTAGGATTGAACTGCAGCTGCAAGGAATCACACATAGACAGATGGTCCCTCAAAAGAGAATTACCTTTTCAAAAAGTTTGATTAAAACAAACATGATGATTTGAGAGTATGATATAAGTTTCTCTGCCAACTGTTTCACGCCAAAAGGAAGTCAGGATCTAGTGGAAGGCACTGGTCCCTAGACACTCAACAATTCCATTCTTAAACAGGATTTTGAAGTATTATTTAAAAGACAGCATCTTATTTATTCACATGCAGCTCTGATGGGCTTTGTTACTTCCACAGAATGAAGGGCTCTGTATCTGTCAGCTTCAGCTGGACTAATTTCAACATTACACAGACTCAAGGACAGAAACAATTTGCACTTGCTAAGACAGTTCTTTCATCAAAGTCTGGAAGATGAGCCCCACCCATGAAGACAGAGGGAGAAGTTTGCATCATTACTCACTGCCCTTACAGCTGACAGCTGCTGCAGCCTCATTTAAGAACAAATTTCTCTTGCTGTATTTTCGACCCCTACTTTATATTCAAACATCTCTAGCTCAACTATTTCCCTACTAGTCATAATACTTCCCATGCCTTCAAAAGTTACAGAAATTGTTCTTGATAAGAGTGACTTTCTGGCCATACAATACTAGTCCTTTTTTCTCAACTCATACACAACCCGACAACACAGAAAACATTGCAGATATGAGATTTAGCATTTAGATGCCAACACCACACTTTAACACATATATTATGAATTTTAAAGCATCTTGAAGTCTAATAGAGATGGAGCTTTCTTTTCTGAAAACTTCAATGCCATTGAGGATGGACATGAAATGTTCTGAGGTGAAGAGTTCCCTGCAATGGCCAGGAAGACAAATGCATCAGAAAACAGAAAGAAACATTTACTGTGAATTTAATCTAAGGATTATATTAGTGAGATGGCTAGGTCTTTACTTCATTATTCATTCAAATTCACCTCCCCTTCCAAAGTTTATCTTTTTTCTCAAGAAGACTTCTCAATTAAGTCCCATCTCACCTGAAGTTTAATGGAATGATATATAATTATTGCTCTAGCATATTGCACTAATACATTGCAATTATTTAAGAAGGATTATATAAATTAATTTTTAAAAAGTGATGCTTAGTTCCACCAACACAGGAGGGTTAAAATAATCACTGCAAGGAAAGAGAACTAATTAAAAATAAATGTTGCTATTATACTTAATTTGATAGGAATCAAGATTCCTATTCTTGGACTAAAGCAAATCTTTTTAATGAACAAAATAGGCAGATGATGTCAAGTATAACTTCATTCAAATACAGCAAAGATCCCTGATTCTCTAGCATTTATTTTACCCTTCCTACAAAAAAATAACTTGTCATGTAATCCTGGCAAAGTGCTGTTGGTAAAATAATCTTTTACCAAGTTTAAAAGCATTGGTGTAAGTAAAATAATATAGGCAAATTCTGTACAGTTAAAGTTAACTTCAGTCTATTATAATAGTTGCTGGTCTTCTCTACTTCCAGCAGCCACTAGATAAGATGATTTTCAGCATTAGAAGAAATCAAAAAAGTAACCCTATCCCTGCCAGCAGCTCCATCTCCACATACACGCTGCTCAAGAACATAGCAGAAGAATATAGGATTATTGCCTTACCTCAATTTTTTCCCATATGGTTTCATAATTCTCTTGATGTTGTATATCTTGCATCAGTTGATGAATTAAAGCTGATTTATTTGAAGGAGAAGTCTCATTCCCAGTGGGCTGAGTGGCAGCAGTCCTTTCTGATTTTTCTTCAATGTATTTTTTAATGCAAGATACAGGCATACAAAGATCTTCATCAGAGAGAATATCACTGAGAGGCCCAGATTCAATACTGTCACCTAAGGAGGATACTATATCACTTGAAGAACTTGGTGAAATCCTGCCCCTTTTTTTGTGCTTTTTTGTCTGGTGTGTCGGATACATTTCTGAATCGGAGTTCATTTCTGACAGCTCCCAGTCATCAATGTTTTGAATGGTTTCTCTTCTGGGCTTTTGGGGTAACAACTTTGTCAAATTTTCTAGTTTTAAAGCTAATACTTCAGTC
>VWZV01009952.1:38947-158717 GCA_013397155.1 Irena cyanogastra | reverse complement strand
CTTCAGTCTGTTTGAGATGTGAAGGAAGTGCTAAATATTCATCAGATCCATACCACACCTCATTGTCCTTACTGGTCTTTTGAGTATAGTGTGGTGCTGAAGATAAGCTTTTATTTCTCTTTCTTCTCAGCAGAAGAGGGGATGAGTTGGAAAGCTCAGAACCAGCAGAAGAAGCACTCTTTTGGCTACGTGTTGATGAACTGAAGGGCTCAGTTTTACCTTGTGATTGCCCATTTCGATCTCCCTGGTTACAAGAATCTGACGATGCAGAAGAATCCGTTTCTGTCTCGTCCAGAGACTTAGACCTATGAGAAGTAATTCCATTCTGCAGAGAACACTCTGGTTTTTTGACCTGGGTTGATGGAGGTGTTTTACACATACTTCCAGGTGCTCTGTCAGTTTTCGCTTTCTCTGGAGAATCATGAGACTTCTTGTGCTTTGATTTTTCTTTACGAGTGTAAAAAGTACACTTTCCTAGAATTATAGGACTGTCTTTGAAATGATTATTTATTGTGTAGTCAAGATTTTTATCACTTATAGTATTTAAGCAATCGTATGACTGACTAACTGCAGATGGACTGTTAGTATAGGGTGGCTGTAAAGCTAGGCAAAGCTTGGACCTGTCTGGTGGATCTAACAATGAGGGTGTACTTCTACTCATTTCATTTTTAACTATTTGAGAGATTTGCCTTTTCAAATCGTTGGCTTCCATATACTCTTTAAACACATCATCTTTCAGAAACAGACCTCTTTTTGGCAACGTGGGCTGTGTAGGAGAGTCTTCATTATAGTTAAAGCAATCTCTTATAGACCTCTTAGGTGTTGAATTTTCACAGTGAGAGTGTTTGATATTTTCACCAGTGTGCTGTGGAAGATTGCATTCTGGATTCTTTGATATGGAAACTGCTTTGCTGCCAGTAGGCAAAACACCATTTTCAGAGAAAGGTCCTTTAGAAAGAGAGGAATTTCCAGAAGGAGATGCTACTGAGAGATCTTGTGATTCTTTCTTGTCTTTGCTTTCTTCTCCATCTTCTGCTGAAAGAGCTACATGATTTTCTTTCTCCTTCAAAGCTTCATTACACTGGGAAGCAATGGAATCTGTTGCTACTGCAAGTAAACCCACACTTCTGATAAGTCCGGGAAATTCCTTTTCCATCTCACTGTAGTTCCAAGATTCAAATGATTTTGCTTTCCCTTGACTGGAGGTCATATCATCCAGAGCACCAAGCAAATCCTCACTAGGACTGTAGTCAGATAGTTCAAATGCAGTAATACCACAATCCAGGGACAAGTAATTTTGGGAACATTTGATGGTTAACTGTCCAGAATCATCAACTTCAGTTAAAGAGTCAAGACGATCCTGAAATACACAAAGAAATGTGGTTTTTTTAATATTAATTTTCACACACAGGACATACAAAGTAATGAAACAAAAAGCAACTCCTGTGTTTCACTGCCTATCATCTAGAGAAGGGCTCCTCACTGACCTGTCTTTTTTTGCAGTACACTGTAGATAAGCTAACCACTGTGAAGTATGTGGGAATTAAAAATGGCAGTAAGTTGAAAAATGCATCATTTCAGTCTGGTACAGCAAGTTACCGAAAACAGCAACTCACTTTTGTGTTGGTATTTTCCTCATTTAATTCAGCTTTCAGTTTTACTTACTGTGTAGGTGGGGACTCAGAAATTGTATACAGCAGACTTGAAGTATTTCCTGAAATATTTCCTGATTACTACATCAAACAGGAGGGAGGGTACCTTGGGGGCTGCTGAGTGTACCAGTGTTGTCCTTGTTAATCTTTTTTTTTTTTTTCAAAAATCCATGCTGTTCTACTGTCTTTCAGTTGATCGGCAGAATGTTTTTTCCAAGCATTGGTGGTGGACATTTGTTCCCATAATTATAAGATAAAGATTGCTAAATACATTGCACTTTTTTGTAGCATTATCGCCTGAAAATTTATTTGCCAGATATTTAGAGCAAAAATGAAGAACATCATTAGGAAAAGAAACTATAATATTAAGCCTCCAGCCTGACATACTCCCTTGTCAATATTTTCTTAGTGGAAGTCCTTCAATCTCAGAAAAATGGAATAGCCAGAGGAGACCATCTCAGGTGCCAAATGAGGTTTTAAGATAAAAGTCAAATTAATGCTTATGAATATTTTGGTCTTGTTTGAAGGACAGTAAAAAAAATCTGATGAGATTAAGATCCAAAACTGCATGATAAATAACAATCATGGCAAAATTATACCAGATTTTCAGCAGATCTTCTAATATACAGACTTTTGCTTATAGAGGCTACTTAAAAAAATATCATAAAGGGGAGAAATTCATGTTCTAGGACTCTAATTTTACATGCCTAAATCAGTATACTGGTCTTTCTTTCTAGGTTTGTTCTCATAATAGTTTTTTGAAGCAAACTCCTGATTATCCACAATAGGTTGACGTCTGAATTATTCCCTGGAACAACTTGTCTCACTACACTGCCCACATCCATAGCTTAAAGACCCTGAGCATCATGCTTGAAGAAGGTGCAGTAACCACACAATCTCACCATCTCACAATAAACTACATGGATTTGGTCTGAACAGAAATTATATTGATAAAGAAGGCTATTGTTTGCCAACACCCATAAAGACAAAAACATACAATATCTGAGCCCTATACTCCATTGACCCCCACCCCCACCTTTACTTAAAGTAAAAATAGAATAAAATCCTCCAGCTCAAAATATTTATAGAAAAAATTTACAAGAGGGGTAGTTATCAGCCATAGTCTTGGATACTGAACGTATCTCTTCTTTAGCAAATTCTATCCAGATGTAGACCCCATGCCACAACTTTGGCATTGTCAGCAGCTCAGAATTAAAAGGGGAATTTTCTATAAATCTGTCAAAGTTATATATTGGAGTTGCATTTGTTAAGGAAAATAGTGACTAAACAAGCTGCATTGTCCTTCTAATCTCAGGAAATTATTAGAAACTGTAAAACCATATATAAATCAAAACCTTTCCAAGGCCGTAAAGGCCTTTATTTTTTCTGAATAATGAGCTCTATTGCTTTGTCTCTTAAAAATGTGTTTATTTACATTTATAAAATTTACAATCATATGCACTAAACCATCTCACTTGGTCATTTTCCAAGCAGCCTCTGAAATGTGTGCTTCAGATGAGTTTTATTTAGTGCCAGTATTATCATGTTTTTATTTTCTCTCAGAAAAACATTAAATTTATTTATTTGTATGGCCACCAATAGGCACGCTCTAGTTTATTTTTTTTCCTTTTCATGTAGTAATCCTTCCTTTAAAGATCCAAACACTAAAAAAAGATGGGTAAGAGTAGATACAATTGTCCCTACACTATATTTTATTTACTTTTTATGTTCATCAACTAAAGCCAGTATCATTATACCTAATAAAAAATTGAATACCTGAAGGTTACAAACTGCAGAGCAATTTCTGTGGACCTATGCAAGCAATAGGGTAGAAACTTGATATCAACTTTGTGTCCCTGCTATTGCTTGCCATTAAATTTATCAAATATTATTTATGTTTTAATTGGGGTGGATTAAAAAAAACCATGTCAGTATATTTCATCTTTCATAGTACCATGTAAGCCTATCTGGCAACATGTGTTTTCCCTACTGAAAAATAATCTTTCCTTCCCCAGTCAGTCCTCCTCTCTATAGCAGGGATGGCTTTTTACAGCAGCCGTAATCAGATCCAGATGGAACATTTCCTGTTTCTCAGTATCGGAATACGCGCCTTCTTTAGGTCTAGAAATTACCATGTCCTTGTCATAAAATAATGACTTCCCAATAATTCACAAATCTGGGTATAAAGACAAGAGTAGATTTCCTTCAGACCTGGCAGCAGTTTACCAGCAAGAGCAAAGCAGAAACTGAATCTGAAAGAGCCAAGTACGCAAACATCAGGAAGAGAGGGTGTGGAAGTGGGCCTGGGCATCTCTGAGCATTGATTTCTGGACCATCCCCTTTGTTGTGCCAAAGAAAAATATAAAACCCAACATGGAGCAGAGAAATATTCACATTCTCCTTGAACTTGAATGATGTGAAATTCAGGACATGTCTAGGGGATTTCTGACTTCCTCTGTAACACAGGTCACAGAATTCACTTCACTGATCTAGCAGTCTCTTCCAGTAAATGCACCTAATCATTACAAAAGCATTTTTTCTTAATCTTAGGCCCATCAAATGAAAAATCTTTGACATGCTATCTATTAATCATTAATTTCCCTAACTATCAAAAACATCCATCGTTTTTAAGTTGAAAAAAGTAGGCCAGTGGTGTCCTAACTAAGTTAATTTAGTAATGATAAATTCAAAAGAAAAGGTATTTTAGTTAAATGAACCCAGTTTAACCAACCATTTACAGGTGTGTCAACTTGGCATACAGTCAGAGTGAACAGTGCATGATTCTTGCATCATTGTTTCTCAGAAAAAAATGCATGGCTGTTTAAAGTCACAATGCAGAATTGTCACTCAAATTAAAGACCATCATCTTGCTATAAGAGAATGTTAACCCAGGCTGGAAAGTTTCGGAAACATTTTGTTCAAGCTTCAAGTTTGTGTATGCAGAAAGGCAATGTCTAAACTTTCACTGAAGAAATCACTGCACACTGAATTTAACTTACGAATTGGCTGTAAACCTTAAATACCTGAGTGACCAGACAAACAACTTTGGAACAGATGCACATCTGTAAGTCTTTCAAATCCTTTCTGAAAAATATTTCAATCAAGAGAAAACATTCCTAGAAAACATTGCCACTAGAATGGCATTTCTGAAAGTTGATCTTAATTTGCATTAATTTGGTTCAAAAGAGAAGTATCAGCTAAAAATAAAAAAAAATTAAAACCAATTTAGCAAAATATCTAGAGTAAGTCACCCTTAAAACTGTCATCCTAGCAATTTTGAATGTGCAAGAGGGATGAGCTGCTTCGAACACAGATAAAACCCTTCAAACTGGATTTAGTTACTGTACCTCCTTAGTCTCTTCAGAAAATGCTTGAAGAATATCAGTCTGCCTGGTGTAGTTTCCATTGGCGTCTTGTAGTCCCTGGAGAATACGTTCTCTCAGAACCAGAACAGAAACCCGTAGCTGGTGCCAGAGGAGTTGCACTGTATGGATATCAACTATCACATTGACAGAGTAGGACAGAAGCTTCAGGGAAAACTCAGTCTCTAGCAGAGCATGAATTTGTTCAACATGATCAGATATATCTTCACAAATATCCTGTAATGGAAAAATAAAGTAGATATTTAGCTATGGGCATGGTCCTTTCATGGATCACATCTACTTTTCATGTACTTTTAATTAAACGCAGAATAGACTTTTTCATAGAGGAAATATACTGTAATTAATATATCCAGACTTTCTCCTTTTTCTTTACTCATGGCAATACTACAGAAACTGAACCAGCAGCTGTGCTGTTTGGCAGTACTGCTCAGTAAGTGCAGAGACAGATACAATAAAGAAGGATAGCACAACAAAATCACATGAATCACAAGCAGAAAACTAACACCATAAAGTGACATCCTAGAAGACAGCAATAGCAATGAAAGTGATAAGATTGCCAGGAGCTATCTCCCTCTCTGCTACACATACACCAGTTAAAATGCAAAGAATCTGGTCTGTGCCATCATCAAAAAAATTCAATTGGACAGAATTTAAATCTAACCTCTATAACCAAGAAGGACAAAAGTCTGGGATAGACTTAATGATAATAATCTATTTCTGCTACCCATTTCTGTCTGTGGTGGTGACAGGGCACTGATTTTTGCATAGTCTTGCTCTAGGCACAAAACAAAACAGAAGATGGGTGGAAAAGGAGAAATAGGGAAAACAGAGAAGCTGGAAACAGTTGTGTTGAGAAAGAAGAAAGAAAATATAGGTTACCAGGTGATAAAGCTAATCTTTTGATGGGATGGTATCCTCCAAATTTAATGTTACAGATTGTTAAGGTTGTGCTGCATATGGAGTAAAATAATTTCAATCTACTCTTCATTTTCCTTGTGAAAGGACAAATCACAATACTAAAGAACATTTAGGCATATGCTATTGAACAAACTTCACTCTATAACACTTCTGTTTGAAAACTACATGTAAAAAGCCTGTCATATACAATTAAGGAAATGTGACTAAAACACTGAAAAAAATTGGCACTGGATCCAAGAAGTTTTTTTTCCAACGTCTCTGGCAGTGACTTAAGGTGACTAAGATTAAGGTGACTTAATAGCATATTTAAATCCAAGACCTATTCATTAAAAAAAAAAAAAGAATTTAACTCAAACCTTCTGAAATCTCCTTTATATATATATATATATAAATAAAAGGGAAAATTATCATAATTTTGCATTTCAAATTTGCTATTGAAACAATTCTATCAGACAATTACAATGAAATCTTATGTCTCTGATGCTTGGGGTTTTGTACAGCAGTAGCATAACAGAAAAATCAGTATACAAATATTACTAAATTAATAACACAGTACAGTATTTTCTTTAAGTTCAGATCTAGCATCTTCAGTATAAAAGTAAAGAGAAAGTGTTTAATATGTAATTGCACGTATGTAACAAATTCAACCAAATCAAATCTCTAGATAATAAATAATTTTGTACAACCAAATATTAGCATTTTAATAAAACACTGACAGTTACATCAAGTCCTCTTCAGTAGTTCTCAGAAATGCAAGATGACCACAAAACTTTGATGTTTCAATGATTAGTGTAGATGTATTGGGAGAAAGGCAGTATCTCTGCCCCTGTACCCTCAGGCCCCTTACTGCAACAAGCAGCATCTCTATTTGCAAGTACAACTCACAGTCTCACCTGCCAACATGCAGTGCTGCAAGGCTCAGGGCTTCCAATGTCTACACACTTCCAGGTGAGCACATGGACACTCTAGTTACCAGATTAGTGTGCTCATCTAACACTACAAACATGCAGACAGAGCTAAAACTCTCTGAGCTTTGGAAAAAGATCATATCATCATTTAGCCAATCAATCAAGATTATCATATCATCCATTTAGCCAACTACAGCTGATACACGACTGAAAAGCACAGCTGTAATTCTATGTTGTTACAAATGTTTTAAAGAATATTTCTAATTAATTACTTGAACACAATTTGCATTTACTTCTTCAAGATTGTTAATGTTTTTTTTCATCTTGGCCATAATGCAGTTTAATTTTCATTTCAGTGATTAAAAAATAGATGGTGTCCAGTAAATGTAATTTTGTAAATTAGACACAGTCTACAGAGAAGTACTTTAATATATCTCCATTTTGACAGTTTATGTGAACAAGCTTAAGCATATGCCAGACTCCAAAACAAGTTTTCAATATTTTTAAGCTTCACACATACAGTTACATGCTGAATTCAACTACCATATGAATTCTAAAAGTGGTTGAAAAGAGAAAGCCATAAGAAGAATGAACTAACAATGAAGTGTCTTCCAACAATTGTCTGATAGTGTACTGAAAATACTGGCTAATGAATATAGAGAGTACTCTAAATCAAGAATTCAGACCCACACTTTAAACAAGTTTTCTCTTGCTGTCCCATTACGCTACCTACAAAAGCATCTCAAATTTCTGAAGTAGACAAACTTTCCACAACAAACCAACCTTGTACTGAAATGCAAATCCCAGCACCACTAGGGGTTTGAAAGAAGCAGATATTCAAGAACATATGCTGTTAATTTTTGCACGGTTTGCTAGAAGTTGCTCATTTTTTCTCAAAAAGCAAAGTCTACTTACTTAGAGATTACTGTGGCACACAGCAACAGCCAAGTGCTTTATGGACTAACAATGTAATTAACAGCTCCTTACAGCTTCAGTAACATGCAGAGAACCTAAGCCCCAACTTGGTCACCTTCAAAATCACATTCTTTGATCTTATCATATAAGACTACCATGTCAGTAAAAGACAAAGTACCAGCTCTTAAAGGATTATAGACAGTATGGGTGGCTTACATAAAGCCTGTAAAAAAAGAATTTAGGGCCCTACTGATACCCCCTTTCCTTGATTTTAACTGCCATATGACGGTGTGAAGGTGAAGGCTGTGCCAATGACAGAATAACTGTGTAAAAGTTAATGATAGCCTTCAGGAAAAAATAATTACAAAGAAATGCTAACTTTTGCCATGTAAGTTAATGTTGATCAGTGCTCAGCAGAACAGCATTAATAAAGCAGCATCCTATTTACTTGCATCTTTTCTCTATACTTGCCTAGCACAAACCAAGCATATCGAGAGGAAATAACATAATGTTAAATCCAGTTGACATTTTCTAGTAAAACTTTTTATTTTTACTGTACCTGATGTCTAGATTTACATATAAGTCAGTAAAATTAAATAAATACACCTAGAACAGCTTTGAATTTCATCATTTGCTGTAATAATTCACATAGTTCAAATACTAGACAAAAAAAAGTCACATTATGTAAGTTTATTATTTTACTGAGGCTCAGTATCAAGACCTGGTACAACATGGTTTCATTGTCCTCATTCTTCCTAACTCCTTGTAGGTGACAGCATCAGATAGAGCAAAACCAGCAGAACACTGTTTTGTGCCTTTTTACACTTTGTATTTATAAATAAAGAACAGCAGTGTCACAAGATAGTACCTAAATGCTGTCATGACTGCCAGTTGCTCTTACCAGAAGTGGCAGACTTCTACGTAATAATCTATTGGCATCTGTTTGTAAATAAGCATAATTCCAGGTCAATGGTAATAATATAAAGCCTATACATATATGTGGACAAAATCTTCCCCATTTTAATAATATGTAGTTTCATACCATATAGAAGATATTTAAATTTCATTTTTAGAAAGCACCATTGCCAAAACAATTTTTATAATCATTAATCTCACATGTCAGCTAGGCTTTTTATTTTTACACTGCTTCATAGTGATATTAAGGTAAAGATTTTGTCATCCTCTCATGGGCTTTCCTGTAGCATTGACTGTGGAATTTCTCAGGCTACAGGGGTTGTACCCCATTTGCCTGCCAACTGCCCACTTCACTCAGTCTTCCAGACAGCTGATCCTGTAATTTGCAGCTGCTGAATCCTTCAGCCCGCTCATAGCCCTCCATGTCAACCAAAATAGCCTGAATTGCAAACACTGCAGTAGATGAAGAAAAAGAGCAAAAACAAGAGTCAAGAGTCAATGAAAAACACTTTGATGGTGGCTTTATAAAGTATTTTCTCCCTGGCCTCTAAGAAATTGTGTTAAGACATACATGAAACTACTCAAAGATGAATGGATGGAATATGTTGCTTTAGAGTTCAGTGACAGAGAAGCTATACTGGAAATTTTGTTCTTTGATCTTGCAGTAAAACCTCAGCAACAGATTGCTACTGCATCTTACAGCTGCTGTACGTGGAAATATAATCTATGATTTAAGATAATGTCTATCTATTTGGTCTTTTTAAGTGCTTTTTAATTCCTCAGAAGACAAATATTCCAATCAGAATATATAAATTCTTCTCTTTAGAAAAAAAAATTAAATATATGCCACTGAATTTTTAGATTTGTTACTTTAATTGGACTTGAAAATTATAAATTAAACTAACTCTCTGCACTACCCTTTTATGCTTATGAATATGTTAAAAAGGAAAAGAGAGATTTTTATTTCTGAACATCTTTTAGAATGGTATTTTTCCTTTAAAATGCACTCTGACTTCTCAAAGTAACAGTTCCTCATTTTTCTCATCCCTTCCTACTGTACATTCAGCGTTACAATAAAGATAAAATTGTTCTCTTCTATTATTGGCGAAATCCTAAGAGCAAATGCTACACATCTTTTTTCTTGCAGCTATTTTTAAGTAAACAATTAAGTCAAACAAAATAAGCATACATGAAAAATCCAGACTTTGACTAAGCAAAATCACCTGCCAGGGAAAGGCCTGGGCTGACATGGAGTTAGCACTCTGTCCAAAAGTGATGGAAGCACTACAGTGTACCTTGTATGGCTGTGCCATTCAGTGATTGAGGGAAGTTAATGCATTATTCTGCATGAAGAATGCAAAGGAAAGCTCCTACCAGGAGGTTTCTGAGATCACTGACCCTTGCCTTCTGCTGACACTGACAGCTTGGAAATACCTTGGTCCTCAAAGCTTCTCTGCTCTTCCCCCATGATGCTACACGTACTACCGATAGCTTCTTTTCCTGGCCCACCATCATTTTCTGCACATAATTCTCTTTTCCAGCTTGGCTGTTATTTTGATTAATTTACTCTCATTATTTTAAGTGAGGAACATTTTAATTATTGCAAAATTCCAGTAAGTGGATCTAAGACGATCCACTTTCCACAGTACAAATATTGCTATTGAAAAATTCTCAAAAAAGTTTTGAAAATAACTATTTGGTTTGGTGAACCAAGTAGGCATGTTTCAACTGTGTTTTGTTACCTCAGGAATTGGTGAGTTACATTCTTATACCTCTGTACTTAGAAATAATGTGAAAAAGATGTCAAATCATCAGTTCTTCGACAGAGCTGCTAAAATAGTAATGGTTTCTATGTGATTGTAATAAACACAAAGTTTCTCTGTGATAATTTATTATTTGTTTATGTAATTTATTAGTTTGTTTGCTGTGTAAGTGTATTGGCTGACTATTTTTCTGCAAGGAAAATGAGCAAGAAGAATTGAAGAAGGAAGATATGATACCACACACCAAGCATTTCGGGCTGACGAAAAATGCCTGAAATGTTAATGGTGAAACTCCTGTCTCAGGATTCCAGCAATTTGCATTTGTTTTGCCATATGGACCATTGCTGGGGCCAAAGGATCAAACATACTGGGAACATGCAAAAGGATCCTTTTGTCCAGAAACACAGCAGTTGCTGCTGCAAGTTATTCCAGATCACTTGCCAGGACCAGCTGCAGTGCCTTACAAACCTAGGCTGGCCTGTACTTTTTCTGCAGGAGGGAATGGCTGCAGGGAAGAGAGGCTGCTATCAAATGTTTATTTCCCCTACTAAATTTAATCAGTCATTTAATGGAAAAAGACTTTCTGAACACAGCATTCACCACTGGCCAGATTCTTAATTACAGGGAAGCATTTGGTTCACCCAGGAATCTTCAAATAGCTGATGCACAAAATCACTCTTAAGGCCCCCGAGGGAACTGGAGAGTCACAGGAAAAGTTATGGCAGTAAAATGAGGCACGTCAGAACTGCACTGAAAGAGTATTGTGTGGACAGATCTGGGCTAGCCACTTCTGAGATATTCCTGACAACAGTAACATTGACACGTGAATTACATTTGTGAAAGAAACTGCAAATCCAAGGTGAATGTAGCAAAAAAGTTGCTGTGGGAAGTGATGCAACCTCTGGAACTAAATATTGTTTTCATATTCCTGAACTTCCACTGGTTCTACTGTGCAATGCGCCTAAAGTTATTACCTAAAAACGCTTTGAAAGCTTAAAAAAAAGATATGTTGTATCCCCAAGCCCACAGTGCTTAAAGAATTTTCCTATTAAAATTATCACTGTACAACATTCCTTCTATGCATAACTGTACAAATTTTAATTTATCTTACTTTAGTCATGATAAAGAAAACTGATTTTTATCAAGGCCTAACTTTGAAAATTTTAGAAGAATTCTAACTTGGTATAAAATGTCATATTTGCGCTGACTGAAGTCTGGTTTTGTACTACACTCTGGCAGACATCATTGCAGAGGTACTCTAGAACAGTTCTTCACACAAGAAGATAAATAGTGCTAAACTGCAATAGAGTTTTGTTTCTAGCTGCTTCTGACAAAAAAGGAAAAATACCAAACTCTTATGAAAATCTAGTAAACCAAGTGGTAGTAGAGATAAGTTGGGGAAAAAAGAATGCATTCTTCAAATGCCTGTTCATTGGATAATGGCAATTATATATATATTTCTAAATTACACTGCTTATTTAAGATCACAAAGAAAAAAAGGAAAAAATATGAGTTAGCTTTATACTAAGCACGCTCATCATGTGTTACATGTTATTCATATCTCTAAATGGAATATTATATTTATGAAATGGAAGAGAGAAGACTTATTAAAACATCATTTTTTCAAATACCTTGTAGTCCGCTTCACATAACTACTTTTTCTACCATAATAGAAGAATGCAGGATAAACCTTCCAATTGTCTTGATAGATACCTTTGATTCTTACTTTTTTTACTCTTTACTCACCACTTTCTTGCTTTCCATATACTATATATACTAAGCATAATTTAAAAGCATTTCTAACTATTTTAAATTATAAAAACATGCAATAAAAATTGAGGATGCAAATAGAAGTACATGTTCCTCACAGTGAGCACTTATGCTCTGCAGTAGCTAAGCCAACCAGTTCCTGGTAACCTGGCTAGGACCAGGCAGATTTTGACCTCAGTGTAGAGAGTAGTTCACCGGCTGTGAGGAAACCCCTACTACCATTTCATGCAAGCCATACAAAAACTTAATGCTATAAAAAATCATGTCAGCTGTATGAAGACTCAGAAAGAAGACCACTCCTATTATTTGACCATAACTTCCATAATTTTATCTACAATATGATGTAGCTAGCAGAATTCAATGCTATTGCACAAACCATTCAATAATTTTCCAGGAAAACTGGTTATCCTTTTGAAAAGAGTGAGTTTAAACATCTATGCTTGCAAACTATTAGCCCTGACAGTTCAGCTTTGAATGTGTCCCATTCTTGTTCTCTCCTAATTTTCAGTTTGAAGAAGATTTGGAATTACTCTTGGCATAAAAGAAAATGTCAATAATTGCTTAAGCTTCCTGCAGGGCTGTAGGATCTTCATTGTCTGAGCTCTATTTTCTGGTGAGACAATCAAAATAGGTGCATCTATCTTATTTTTTCAGTTTATAGATTTCTTTAGAAAGAAAGAGAGGTTTTTATCAAATTCAATAGATTTAATTAGGGTCTCTGAGAACAGCTGCTCTAAAGAGAAGACTTCAGGTAAATGAGAAAAAAATTCTTAGAAAAATGTCTTGTCTTGAAATAATGAAGTTTTAAACTATAAACAAAATGTATCCCTACATAAATAGCACAAAGTATTTTACACAGCATTGAACTAGTGAATAAAAGGAACTTCAAGTTCATACAGTAGAAAAATTCAGGCCCTCTGCAGAGGCATGTAGAACAGAACAGAAAATTTTAATCAAAATATTTTGATTTGCTTAAGCCAAAGAATACTAACCCCATTCACTCTCTCTGACTGAAGCTTAGTGACTATAACAGAATTTAATAAAGGATGGTGAGACTCTACTCTCATCTCAAGTGAGATATGAAGAGTCAGAAGTGAAGAACTACCATCTGTGCCAGGTCTTCTATAATGAAAATTGATAGCACGATAGGAAGTTTTCAAGATAAGTGGCTGTTTATATCACTGCAGCTAAGCCTCTAAGAGCTTCTGTGACACGTTTTTGAAGTTATTTTCCATCAGTCATTATTTAGGACAGCAAAAAGGACAGAACCTCTCTTGGTCTTTATTACCAGACTTCACTTTATTGGCACTGTGGTTCTCTTTTATGTTGTTCAGTGAATCATAGAATCATTTTGATTGGCAAAGACCAAAAGCTAGCATTTAATCAATGCAATCTTATGGGAATTACTGAGATTTTTTTGCTTGGTTTAGAAACATGGAAAAGAAGACAGAGAGTCTATTTTGCATGCTGCTTGATGTTTGTGACCTTCCTGCCCTCTCTCCTGAATGACAAATATCCAAGTCAGTTGGAAAGCCCTTGCAGATGCCTCATTGAGTTTGTAACAACTACAAAGCCCTCAGAGCATCTGGAGGCACTTCCTGTAGTCTGAAACAGCTACCACCTACCCAGTGTACCAGGAGGATTCTTCCATTCTGGATATCACTTACTGTATTGTAAGAATCAGGGTTAGAGTGTATAAAGCTGTGCTAGAAAAAATATAAATAAATCCCCACATATCACATAAAAAACCCACACACACGCAAACACACAAAAAAAACCCCTAAAAGAAAGCTGTTTTACATACTTAATGTCTTAAGTGAAGGAAGAAATAAATTAATTTTAGGAAAAAATATTTCAATGTTTTAGAGACATCTAAAATGTACAAGATTTTTATTCTAGTTTCGATTCTGTAATTACATATGAAATTTATTTATTTAATTATGGAAAGAACTCTTTGGGCAGAGTAATCAAGCCCCTTATCATGGAATCAGAGAATGGTTTGGGTTCAAAGTGACCCTAAAGATCATCTCTTTCCACCCTGCTGCCATGGGCAGGGACATCTCCCATTAGACCAGATTGCTCAGAGCCCTATCCAACCTGGCCTTGAACGCTTCTAGTGATGGGGCAGCCACAGCTTCTCTGGGCAACCTGTTCCAGAGCCTTACCACCACCCCAACGAAGAATTTCTTCCTAATATCTAATCTAAACCCATTCTCTTTCAATTTGAAGTCATTTGCCCTTGTCCTGTCACTACAGTTCCTGATGATTATGATTTTTATGATTCCTGATGAGATGATGCACTAAAAATTGTTCCACGTTAGTTTCTGACATGTATAACATATGTCACAGTGGCTTTTGACCTGAAATGCAATAAAGGCAAAACTAAACAAACCCCCCAAGTTTATATCCACAAAAGGAAAAATAGGGTAAGGGGTTTTGCAGGCTTTTTTAGAAGGAATACAATGAAGATTAAATCGGAAATCTGTATTATGGGACTGGCATGGCATTCAAAGCTATCTGAACCATTCAAACCACACGCGTACATGCGACTTCACATACAAAAGCAACTAACATATATTAACTAGTATTTCATGCTCTCTGATTATTTCCAAATCTCACTGTCACCCTGCGCGTCTATAATGTTAATACAGATGTATATTTAAAAGTTTGCGTATAGTATCTTCTTTTCAAAAAAATCATGTCCATAGTATTCTTGAATTTTTGATTTAGATGTAAAAAGTGTGCTGTATAAGGAGCAAGTGATCAAAAACTCAGATTTTGCACCATATTTGCAGCAAATTGGTCAGAAATACTTCTAAGATAAGCTAATAAAAACTGCTGTATCTACAACATAAAGCACTTCTTTACAATCAAACTGTCTCTAAGGAAACTAAAATTCTCTGTAAATAATAGTTGCATGTTCTGGCTTGCTTAAAAAACAAGCATGACAGACATTGGCATTTTAATACTAGAATTGGGTGTAAATATTTAAATTAGACATACTATTTTAGTTAGAACTATTCAAATACACTGTACTTTTAATTTAGAAACATGTTACAACACTGTAGAGCGCATTCCAACAACATATTCCTACAAGGCATATTCCAGTGTGACATTTCTGAGAAGACAGTTTGTGCTGTTAGGATAATTCTAACGGTGCTGATTTTTGGCTTTACAAGAGAATTTTCTGGTGTAAAGCACTGACACTTAATGGCTGTTAAGATGTTGCTGCTTGAGAATGTACTTGTGCACTACACAGTAGTACTGAAGTGCCTTGAAAGAAGGAGGAAATGAGCAGTGTTTATCGAAATATTTATTCATTTTTGTGTATACATATGTGTATAGATAGGAAAATATATTTATTACAGGTTGGTAACTGGAATAAGATCCTTGATTTATAAAGCACTTCATAGTCTGTCATTTCCATCTTTAGGAAAGCAAGACAACTTTATGAGATAAACTGTTTCTTATGCTGACAGTAAAAAGTTTTATCTCTGAACAGGCTTCTTTATATGCCACTTTATTTTCAAGCTAAAGAGATAAGTTATAAATTATTTTGTCCAGACTGTAGCTTTCAGTGATGAGTGTGCATTTGCCAATGTGCAGGCTCATTGAGAAAGGTTGTTTCCATGCCTGGGCTTGTAAAGCAACCCTTTGAAATTCAATAGCCAAACTTGTCTGTGCAGAAGTTAATGAACCTAAGTGGCTTCGAGCTTCTAATGTGTGTTTGTGCGTCTAAGTCATGTGTTAAAATTTATATTTCCTGCCAAAATAGTCATCATCAATTTACCCTTGAACTGAATCCTAAATTTAGATAAAGTCTGATCTTCTCTCTTCCTCTGATAATAAGATTTACAGTAAATAGCATTGGATCGCTGAATTGTGGTATTTTGAAGTATAGACAGGGAATAGGAAAGGTAAGTGGCACATAAATTGCAAGTGCTCATATTTCCATATTCTTGTAACACCTGGGCTGGCTCTGCAGAGCTCTCACTGGGTCACAACCTTTCCTCTGAGCTGAAGTGGCCGTGCTGGGCTGGATGTGTGCCTGGAATTACAGTAAGCCCAGCTTACAGCCCTGCCAGGGCCTGGCTCACCGGCCCAGCAGGGCAGCTGCACTGCCTCCCCCTCCTGCACAGGTAACAGAAAATGCCCCTGGACACTGAGGCACTCTCTAACTCTGGTAGGTTTTACTGTACAGCAATCTTTACAGTTTTACTCTACAACAATCTTCAAAAGAACATTTTGTATTTTCAACACATTTAAAAATACAATATATTTCTGTGCAAGTCATCTTCTACCAAAACATGAAATCCAAAAGCCTATAGAAAAACAAAAAGTATTTTCCTTTTCTTGACAACCCACAGTCAGATCAGCCAATCTTGGCAAGTTTGAGTAAAATGGAAGGAGTGTTGGTATTTTGAAACAATCTTTTTTCTTTCTCTTACAGCTCCTAAATATTGAGGCCTTTTCACAGACATATTTTCACCACTTCATCAAGAACTTTGTGAGACACTGAGTCACCCTGAGCCAATGGGAAGCTTGGTCAGCTGAGAAATTCTTGAAATAGTATTGATAACAGCAAGTCTGTCAAACCTAATATATTTATATATCCCCTCTACATCCATTCTCTTAAAATTCTACCACTGACTATAATTCAATATCCTGCCCAACATTAATCAAAAGTGTCCTACATTAATCAAATATTAATATGTTGTATAGAACATTGTGATTCCCCTCAGCCATTACTATAAATTAACTTCCAGCAAGAAGACATACTAAAACCCATACCAACTGTTTAGCTCTTTCAGTAAGGGGTCAAGGGAGGCCATAGATCTTAGTAGAGGTGTATCACACTCCAAGATTGAAGCATGAAGGATGGCAGAACATTACAATTGCTCATTGAAACGACCCTTTCCCAAAATATTCATCCTACTATCCTTTGAATTTCAAAGTATGAAGAATTTCTAAAATTTACCATAGCTGTTTATATTTCATTATGTCTTTTACAATGTCAGATGGGATCAGGATCATCAAAATAATGAATAAATTTCAGTTGAAGATGTTTATAATTAATGAAAATCATTTTGCAGACTTAAAATGAAATTCAGGTAATAATCAAAATTGAACTTGACTCTACACTTTCTGATTTTGTGTCTGAGGTAAGCATACTGCAAAAACAAAGTAAACCAGGAGAAGTATCCATTCCTGAGAAAGTTTCTTCACTTTTCAGTGGAGACAATAGATATAGAAGTGGCAATTACCATACCAACTATGTATCTCATTCAAGGCAATCACATCAACATTAAATGCAAAATCTTTTTGCACAAAAAGTTATACAGTCAGAAGAAGGGCAAAAGAAAATATCACTACAGATGTGACAATAAATGAAACATAAGTAGAGACAAAGGAATTGAGTAAGCAAATTTTAAAAAGAAACCTCTACATGGCAAAGCAATAGCAAACAGTTTGCACATGGAGAGATTGCTCTCCAGCATGAACCCAGGAATGTGTTGGAATAGGGATAAACAGCAGATCCACTTCAAAATCACACCCCCAATCCAAAATAAAATGGTAATATAGACATACCCACAGGAGAGCAAAAATACCTCTCTAGTTTTTCTTATATGGAATAGAAAGAATCCAGACTCCTACTTTACTGATACTTCTCAATAGATGAAGCAGCAATCAGAAAAGGATATGAAATGGAGCAATATTAGGCATCTACTACACTTAGTCTAGTATTAAGCACATAAAGCTATAGCAGAATTTTCCACTCCTCCTTTCTGAGCTTTAAATGAAACTTTCACAAATAGCACTTTGGAGAAGAATATGGCAACTGCCATTACAGAGATGAAAGTACTAACTTGTTTAGCCAGCAAAGTCTAAACAAGAGCAATTGGCCACTGATGCGTGGGCAGCTGAAGAGCAAAAATAAAAACCTTTTACAAGTCAATGAAAAATTCCTATCCAAATAACAGATGCAACTGCTGCCATAATCTATGGGCTGATTTCCCATTCATCTGGCACCTTGCAGAATCTACACGACAACAATTCTCTATCCAGAGCCAACTTTTGCTTTAGAGAAGTCAAAAAGTTTTATCATCTTAAGCCAATGCAAACCTTTGAAGAAAATAGCCTTGGTTAACCAAAAAATTCCTAAACTTTTCCTGTAGACACAATTTCAAAAGAATGAATAATTTTGCAGAGAGAACAGATGCTTTTGAGCAGTCTGAGCACATTCCACAGGATATGGCACACAACAGAATTTTGTGAGCAGAGAACAAAACTAAAACAAAGGGCATTTGGAAGGCATGCAACTCTCAGAATATTTTTAAATGGTCTGCTAAACTAGTGCAACTGTGATAAGCAACAGATTTTTCAGGACATTCGGTCTCCTTATGAAAAGCTACAGAATTTATTAAGGTTCTAATAAAATTAGTAAAATCTGCAAATAATGATGAAGTCCCTTGTTCCCTATTGCTTACATTATTTTCAATCTGATGGTTTCCTAAGCCTTTACTAAACACTTCTTTTCACAATATAGGTCAAAATTGTAGCCAAAGTAATGCAATTAGAATCTTAAAGTGTCTATTTCTAATTATACTGTGACCTATAAAAAGTTAGCTGAGTAATGTCTAAGAGAATAGAGAAGATTGAGCATTAGGTTTCACCTCAACACCCAGTAAAAAGCTAAAATCTCCACATGGAAACAGGAGACCAAGAACTTTACACATGACAAACATATTTTTTGCCTTCAGAAGTGAAAAGTTTTAATTGTTTAATCCTTAGACTGTGATTGTAGAAACCTTATAGTGTGCAGAATAGGGAGTGAAAGAGACTGAAGAACTCAGAAATCTACATCTACAAAAAAATCTATCAATTTTGCAAGTTAGATTCACAGTGCACAGGAAACACAAAGTATTGGTTCAAACCAAACACATTTAGGTCATGCAATACTTCTAAAGAACTTGAAAACCAACTGATTTATTAAAAATGCTTCTATTTATTAAAAAATCAAATTGAAAATTTATTGCTTTACACTTTTTTAGCATGTTGTAAATTATTTCAACTTAACAGTGTCTTACCTCATTTGTACTGGAAGGAGAGTTTTCAATTATCAGCTTAGCAAAAAAAAGGACTGTCCCATTTCCTTTCCTCAGCTAAAGGAGTCACATGCAACCAGCAATTCAAAAAATATATGTCTGTTTAAAAGACAGACAAGCAAGCCATAGATGATCTGTAACCCAATCCATCTTCAGTGTGGAGTCAACAGCTTTTGTTCTACATTAAATATAGAGAATTGTCTGCAGCCTCTACCTGTGTTATTGTGCAGATCAAGTTTAGGCCTGCCTGCTCTTCCCCTGCACGTTCTGAGCTACAGTAGTGATTTCTCAACATCCAGATCTGCTGTGTGGCTGCTCACTGAAATTTCAGCCGACACTTGGAGACTTGCAATTAGCAAGGTTATTTTAAGCACTGACCTAAGTTCCAGCAGAATGTTTATGGCATTATGACAGGAAGGAATCCAGTATCATATCAGTCACTTGGTAACCCTGTAAAGCTGATCGTGGAGACGAGACCCTCTAATTCACAGCACAAAATTGAATATCTGACCTCAAATTTAATTCAGCTTTTGTTTTTAAGCTTTGAAAAGAGTGGAAATATCTACTCAGTTAATATCAGGAAGCTTAGAACTTATTTTAGGACCTGGTAGATCATATGCTTGGAACAAATGTATTAATAGGAAGTTATTACTTCCCTAACAGAGAGACTCATTGCTTACAAAACAGAGACTGTTACCTTTGCAATGTTCATATTTGTAATAACTAATTATTACATTCTAAATGGGAGAAAAAAACAACTTAGAGTTGTCAAACTTATTACAGCTGGACTCTATAACAGTGTCTTTTAGTTTCCCCTTGGTTATTTTGAAAAGGGCTCCCTCTTCTGTACAGGCCTTTGGAGACCTTGGATTTTGATTTGCCCTGGATTCCTTCGGAATTCTCTGGCTGTCTGACTATTTCTAAGTCATGTTTAAAGGCTCAGTCATAGCTCCACACCCTCATTTGCTGTTCATTCTCATACCTCCCCCTTTCCCCCCTTCCTCCCCCCTTCTTTCTATTTTTTTAATTCATGGATCAGCTTTCCTGTTCCCACCCATCCTCAAACTTCCAGCAGTGGCAGAGCTAACCTCGCACAGGGAACCCTGACAAGCAGCTCATCTGACTGCACAGGTCAGAGCTGTACTGCTCAGCCAGCTCATCTGTGTGCACACACTCAAGAGAAGCTTCTCTGAAAGCACTACAATCAGAAACACTATCAAAAGAGAGACTTTCCTTTAAAGGAGAGTAAATGAAGGGAAGAAAAAACAAACCACAAAACCAACCAGCCAAACAAAATCCAAGAAAAGCTGCTGCTTTTGCAAATTATTTCATAACTTCTACACATCACTTATCACAGTGAAACTGCTCCTTTGATGTTGAAGCAAAATTCACTGGAGGCAAAACGTACTTTTGAGAATTAAAAATACTAAGAAAACAGTATTGAAAACAACATAAACTACTGTTGTCCTTTTGAAATATCAAAGGTATCTTGAGTTACATACAAATATGAGATGGCATTCAAAACAATTAGCAACAAGCTAATCATTAGAGATATCCCAAATAGCAAAATTCAAAACACAATACAGGCAGCAGTCAAATTCTTCAAATATATCACAAGATCAAGAGCTGGAGTTTTTGAATGAACTGACCATTAATATACTTTTGAGATGGTCAACTCTCAGAAGGATGCTGTAGTCACCCCAGACAGTATACAGCACCTGAATGCATACACACTGCTGAAATCCGAACATAAAGACAGAAACATTATTGTCATTATTACATAACTACCTTCCTTCAGAAGAATAACTTTATGAGAGATCATTTCTTATTAAATATCATAGCATAACAACTTGAAGACAACATGAAAGCATTGGTTTGCTACTGCAGCATAGCCTCAGTCACTAAAAACTCTAAGGAAGTTAAGAAAAAGATTGCTCTTACTCAGACATCCTCTTTTTTAAAACTTAGGAACAACAAAATCTGCATTTAAATAAATATCTTTTCCATTTTAAATATATTCCTGAATATATAAATAAGTTGACCTCTGTAGAAGCAAGCAGAAGTCTTAAAAAATTGGGGTAGGAGAATTTGATTGAAAAATGGCAGTAAAATCACCAGTAAGGCAATTTTTTTTTCCAGTGCTTAGTAAAAATGCAGATTAGGACTACTGACGTCAGAGTAGAGGGGATAAAAATTTGACTGGAACAGTGTTACCAGGTTTGGCCACAGTTGCTTGCTCTGTGCTCAAAGATTATATCCTACACTCCATTATCAGTTTTACTCAAGTCATTTGAACAGTATTATATGAACATTTCTGGCTAAATTTAAAAAAAAATATTGCTCAAAATTACTTGAAATAATTTCAGTTAAATTTTTCTTCAGTTTCAGCTTCAAATAATTCTGGCTTTAGAAATATTGTATCTTTCCTAGAAAAAAAGTCAGTTTTCATCAGCTGCTAGTATTTAAAGATGTAGCTACATAGCCTACAGTAGATTGTACCCTTTTTGCAATGTGAAAAATATTTTCTAAGTTAATTAAAATTGTAATTTCCTTTATAGGAAGCAATAGTATGACACATTGAGATGCTATGATTCTACAAGTGTTTCTTCTGGTTTGGGGCTTCAGTTGTAAAATACTGAGAAAGAATAACTGAGGGTTAGTTAGTGCTCTCTTTGAAACTTGATTCATACCTGCCTAATAGCAGGAAATCCATATTTTTCAACATCAGGTAACTCCAAGAAACACATCTCAGAATGTTGTTTGCATTACTAGGTAGTTCTTACTTGTTCATTGCAGTCCTTGTTCTGAGAGGGAGCAGTGGATGAGTCAAGTTGGGTGAGAAAGGCATGTGGTGTACTACTGATGAGTTGGAAATGGACTACCATCTTAATTAGGAAAACTGTAACAATCATAAAATCAAACCATGGGGAAAGAAATGTAAGCAGAATAATACACATGAGCTGACTTTAATAATGAAACATTGCATAGTGGGAACACAATTCAGCAGAGCTGCAAAGTTTCATCAGAAGTGTTCTGAAAGACCTTCATTGCTAACTCTGCAAAATAGGACATTATTTTCAGTGAGTTATTCTGGAGATGTAATAGAGAGAAGCCCAGAATGAAAACATGTCAAGTTAGAATTAAGGAATGAGTCATATGTTTTCCCTGAAACACAAATACTTTTGGAAGGGTTAGGTAAAATGCTCAATGAAGCATTACCCATGATCAATTTCATCACTTGTGTTGACTTATACAGTCTAAATAGAATTACTGAGGGAAGTGTGTATATCATTATTATTATTAATATATTTATTTGTTAATAATGAGGGCTTTGGCAGTTATTTTAGAGGAAAAAAAATTTAAGCACTTATATGAAAGCCTTCTAATTTCAAACTTGCAATATCACTGTAACTTTTTTCAATCACATACTTCTGCATGAGGTTTGATTCCTATACTTTTCCCCTTGAGCTAACCTTTACAAATCAGACAGCCTACAAAATTTCTATTATGAACTCAACATTTTTTATATAAAAGACTAAAAATGCAGTCCTTGTTTGCAACCAGTTTGATCTTTTATGAGTATAACAAATTGACCTGGATAAGAAGAGTTAAGCTAGTTTTAAATTTTCCAGTTAAAGAAATCTTCACTGGGAAAAAAATCTATTAATTTAAATCAAAATTTTGCAAAGAAATTTCGACTGGAAAAGCTTCTCAAAAGCAGAATAGGCTTTCTCTCCATGATATCCACTTTATATAGGTGACTCAAAAATGCACAATTAAAAAAATTGTTTTACAGCCTATTACATTTCTGTGATTCTCAATGGCGATAAAAGAGACCAGAATTCAGATCTCTTCTATTTGGTACTTCCCGATTCACACAAGTGCAGATATGCTTGGAGTACATCAAAGACCTACACACAATAATTCAAGGTGGGTATCAAGAAAAGTGTTGGAAGCATGCTTTTTTCTTCTTCTAAAATTTTTAAGATAAAAAAATTTTAAGATTGTGGATTTGAAAATACCAGAATAGGATTGTTTCATTCTCTTGCAGGTAATATAACCAAGTCTAAATACAGAAGTGGGAATGTTCAAACTTAATGAAGATGAAATTAACAGATAGTTTTATTATTTCCCCTAAAATTTTCCCTAAGCACCCCACTAAGTCATTATAAGCAGAAATGGAAATTATATGCAGTTACATACAAGAAACAGCTTGAAAGCAAAGCATATGAATTTTAAAAATACAGTTTTTGCAGTCCACCCCCATAATTAAAAATTAAAGTTTAACAACAAATCTCTCCCAAGTGCTTGTCCAATTGCCTGTATTTGCACTTATTTAATATCTCCAGAATAACTACAGAAAGAAATGCACCTATATGAGGCAAAGAGAGGTAGCAGACATTACCCTCCCCTTTTGGTAAAGGAAACATCAGTGAGTACCACCTTTGGCATTTTCATCACTGTGATTTAGATGGAGTATCATTGAGAATCCCTTTTTTCACTGCATACCTATTAGGTACCCCTTGGCTGCAGCCTATCTTCCATTAGCCCCCAGCAAGACGAGGGAAGGTTTTACCTGTCCCTCCCTACACTTTCAAATTCTTTCTTTCAGGAAACAAGGAATTAAATGGACCTGCTTGGAGTGCAGACATTGACTTCCCTGTTATTCTAGCAAACAGCTGACCTGAAAACAGTTGGAGCTGCAGATTCCACTCACACAGTTCAAGCTTAGTATCCTATTAAAAAAACCCTCAATGTGTTATCATTACGAAGTATGAGCTGACCTATTTAAAGACATAAATTGCAATTCAAAGACTCTGAGTGGAGTCAAACTTCTCTAACATTTCATCACCCTCTTGACAAACCAAAAGATAAGTTTACTGCAGAGGAACACTTTCTCTAAACTGCATTTCTAAAATTTCACAGAGACAAATAGAATAAATAGGTTGAACAAGGACTGCACTTTTAGTCTATTATATAAAAAACGTTGAGTTCATAATACAAAAACAGTTTTAGATTTTGTTCTGAAGTATTTAATAATAAAAAACTCCACACACGGTCTTTCCTAGGAAATTAAAGGCTGGCTGAAACCAGTTTTCCTTCTCCTATTCCAAGTAATTGATTGTCAAATTCTAGACATTTCTAAGAAATAGGATTACATCATTCAATTTTTTTAAAGAAAACAGCTGTTACATCCAATATTCATGACCTATACATTTTCCATATCAAGTTATTCAGCTGTTCTTTCAGTCCATGTGAGTTGCAGTGAAATTAAACTGTGCAAAAGACCAAATAGTTTTATTCCATAGTTAAATGAATGCCCATATTGTTCCAAAGCAACAGAAAGGAAACAAAACCTACAAAAATCTTGGTCTTATCACTCTTTCAGTGGACTGGAAGCCCCTTATTCATCCCACGCACAAAATCAGTACAGTATTTTGTTGCATATTTCACATTGCTTCTTATTAGCATTTGATGTGCACAGCTGTATGTGCTATGTGTGAATAATTCTGACAGAACTTCATAGACGGAAAGAAGGCAAGGGAAAACTCACACAAAGATTAAGACAAAGCACAGATACTTTTGAAGATCTGTGCCAGGTCTCAATCATCTGCCTCAAATTTAGCCTACCTTACATATTTTTCACTGGTTTTGTTTGGATTGTTTTGGTTTTTTCAGTGAAGGATGAGTATATTTGGATAAAAGGAGTTTATCATGTTGCTATTTAGAAACATATTTAGATAATAGATATTTAGATGGTCCTAAACTTATCAAAGGATTTTAAACAAAATCCATTGGTCTCCGTAATGCATAAGGACACTTCTCATGCTAAGATTTTATCATGCTGGGTACATTATGTTTCCAGGATATTGCTAAATTGATGTCTGCACCTCTTCCAGAAAACTGATTTTGTAATAACTCTTACCACAAAATATAAGTGCTTATTTTGATTTAAATAAATCGGGAACTGTAAGCAAAGCAGTAAGAGAATCATGCTGTTACAGAGAGAGAGTTTGCCTTGGGGGCTGCCTGGGAGGGTGAGGAGGTGATAACAGCAGTGGTCTCATGGATGGGTTGAACTGTCATACCTTGCTCTTACCACTGATTTTGCTGCCAGTTTCTTTTGGACACTGCACAAGCCACATGGTGTCTGTATGGTCAAGTTTACAGTGAGTGTGCCATACAAACTACTTCAAAACAGTAGGCAAAACCAACCCAAATATTAAGTTACCCAGTGACCCAGGCAAACCTGAAGAAGCTTTAATTTTGTATCCAAGCAGGAAGGTCTGGGGTTATAGGCATCTCAATCTTCAGGGACACCCTTAATTTAAACACTCTCCTGCTAGCGGTATTACCAAACTGGTTTTTTTTCTGACACAGAGAAAGAGCAGAAATTCACTGTAGATATTGAATGTTTCAAGGTAGCAAAAGTGTATGTATATATATATATATAAACATATGTATATAAACACACACATATTTCTCTGAGAGTTCTATGTCATCTTTATCACTACAAGACCAAGCATTTTATTTTTCAAGTAAGCTAAACATAACATTAGTAAAGACAATTTTTTTCAGATAAATTATTAGAAAAAAAAAAACTTGCCAATCACTATTGGTAATGCAGCAAAGTTCTGTGCATGTGACAGCAAACTTTTCCCATCCTTCCCTATTTCTTTTTTCCCCTCTTCAGCAGCACGGGCAGCAGCTGGGCAGCTCCTGCAGCACTAGATGGTGCTGCAGCACAGCTGCAGCAGAACCTGCTGCCTCTGATGTCTGCTGGGCCTGAAATGTCTCACTGCTCTTTTTAATATCCAAGCTACTAAACATGTTACTAAATACTGCTGCCCAGGACCTCTGGGTTTTCATGGTTTTTCGTTGGGTTTTTACTCTTTGTTTTAATATTAGTTCTAGCTTTCTAAGACACTATGCTTTGTGTGGTTTTCTTGCCCATGCTGTAAGCACAGAAATAAGGAACAAGAAGAAAACTGACATATATAATAAACACAATTAATTACACACAAAGTAATTTTTTAAACTTACTGCTTACCTATTTTACCTTATACAGTGAACCAAGAAGAAAAATAGGAAAGATCTTCCTACAGTATGACACTAAACTTGTACCTTGTGAAAGTAATTTTTCTAATAGAAATGCAATTAAATAAATAAGTTACAGAAGTAACTAAACAAAGTACAATATTATATATGTTATCTATGCGATAAAAAGTAATTCAAATGTGTTATTAAACTCTCCCTGTACTTCCATACAGTTCAACAGCTTCCCAGAAGTATAAAGTTGCCCATGTGTGCATTTGCAAAGCTACATTTAAATGTTCATTAGTTTTCTGGCTTTCTTTATATTACTAAATGCAAAGATTTTTACTTTCTGTATTTCTTTTTAATTTATTACTATTATTTTTGTTGTATTTTTGTTATTGTTATTATTATTATTATTTCTGTTTGATTGGCCCTGATAAGTAGACTTCCATGCCCTGGGTAATTTGCCAATTGCAACTGGTTCTGCAAGAGAACAAAGTCCATTTGCTGGGAACTGGGAGATGAAGTGAGGCCTTCAAAGATGACTCGAAGCATCTAATAACTGCTGTTTAATGGAGAATTCTTAGAAATTCTTGTAGCTGTTTAATTTGTAGTTCCTTCTCATCTGCACTATTTCACTACCAACAATAAATCACCTCCTTGCCATAAATGCCAAAAGCTGTAGTTCTTATTCAAGGACAAATTTTTCAATCATCAATGCAACAAAATCATTAGTCATTCAATTATGACAACTGAATCTTCATCTTTCATGGGGGAACAAACCAAACTAAGCATAAATTCCCCAATAAAATCAGCAAGGGCAGATTCTAGTAGTGCAGGACTGTGACAACACTAAGCCAGGTGCTGACTACCTGGATTACTGCAGGAACACACCACAACCACACTCAAAACTGTTTGCAGTAAAAGCAAGTCCTGCACCCTAATAACCTTTGCATTCATTGATTTGAATATATTAGAAAACATACTCAACACTTGAAACTGAATATTTTTTTTTACTCTTTTGTGGTCATAGACATTACACAAGACTAGGTTTTTTTTAAAAATGCTCTACAGAGAAGTAAGGCCCATATGTACTACTGTCATCTACTTCCCTCCTTCATTTTTCACGCAGTAAGTATTGTTAAACACGTGCTCTGCCAGACTCCTGCTGTCTCCACAGAACGTGGTGTTGGTCCAGGTTAATGGAAGCAGGGCTTTTTGGAGCAGCAATTCAGCATGGCAGCAGATGACTCAGCATTGTGCTTCAGCAAAGGACAAACGGGAAGAAGAAAATTAAAAAGGACAGGGATCAGATGGGAGTTTTGGAAGACAAAAACTTGAAGAGAGAACCTGAAAATAGCTGAAAGGAAAATTAAACAGAGAGAGAGCCTGGAAAACAAAGCTAGCAATCAACAGCTAGAACATGATTTGCAACCTAACAAATAAAAGTCCCAAGCCAATCTGCACCTGAATCAGACACATATTCTTGTGAATAAAGGCAAATGTCTTTTTCAGATGTTTCTAAGATACCCATATAACATCGTTTTTTCCTTGGTAATTTTCAAGCATCCTCTTTAATAACTTACAGGTGTGGCTCTTTCATTCTGATTTGCTGTCTCCTATATTAGATAACACAGTAGAAAAGAAAATCCATCTAATAATTGAGAATTGATCAAAATTCACAAATCACACCCAAATACTGTAACTATAAACCTGAGAATGACAATTTAAATTGCAACGGAGTCTTTGCTACTCAAATGCTTAGTTAGGTGATTTAGCTATTCATTAGCTTAAAAAAAGGAAGATGAAACCAACATTGAGAGATATTATAAATTTTTCATTGATTATTAGGATCAAAACTGAATCTTGAACAGATCTGAGACAGGGAAGTTATTCTTGCAGATCTCAGCTTACAACCAAAAGCATATAACTTAAATTGTAGTGTGGTAAGAAAAAAATGTCTTCATCACTTCTTATTCTACCTGAAGTTTGAAATTAATACAGCATTCAGTATTTCACAAGGTTTTTGAAAGCAAACAATCCCTTTTGTAACCAGAAATGCAACATTCCTTTGGAGAAAAGAGAGTGAATACCTTCTCATGTAGTGTTCTATTTACCTCTGTTTTAATTCCTCATACTGAACTGCTGGTCTAGATTCCTAAACAAGGCAGACACTTAAAGTACTCTTTGAAGAGAAGGTTATATTTGTAACAATATGTATGAGGCTACCCATTTTACTGTGTAAAATTTGGTATTTTAATCCAGTGTATCAAAATTACCTATTTCAAGTTAAGATCCTAGTCCCATGTGAAAAAGGGATCCTGTACCTGATAACAGATAAACAAATGTGTAGCAAACTGTTTTGTCTTCAGTTAAACAGTCAAACCAGCCATCTGAAGTTTCAGAAAGTCCCCACAAATACTGTATGAAAGAAGTGCAGATGACCTTAGCAAAGAAAACATGGGCTAGCTACAGTGGTACCATGCCTCTACAAATCCTACTATATTGCCCTTGGAAATACCCCTTTTCCCTTTGTTTTATCATGAGTCTTACAGTATCTGACAATATTCTTAAATGTCCAGATTGTGAAATTCATTTATGGCCTAAAAATCCCAGATTTAGTTAAAATGATTTTAGTCTTGCTTTCTTCCTCAAAATACCTGCAGAAGAGCAAGTAAGAATGTTCAATTTAGTATCTCAGCTCTGATGTTAGAGCATAGCTGGCTAATGATTTCACAGACTTCCATTTGATGGTTTTGTCTGCTCAGCTGCTGGACAGTGCTGAGATATAGAAAGAGATGTCAGCCATACTTTTCATACAAGCTGATTACATGGTGTATCAACCACTTTGCTTATCCCACACAGCTTAATGGTCTTAAAATACAATTCTATTTCTTTATTTTGTGGGGTCTTTTGGATACTTCACTGTACCCAAAAGTACAGACACTTGGACCATTTAAAATATAACATCTCTCCTTGACTATAATTTCTTTTTCCCAAAGGGTAGTAACCATACTCTGCCACATCAGGAGATTTTATTCTGTCTGTATAAATAGACATCTAGACCCAGAGTAACCTCTCAATATCTATGAAGCATAAGGTGAACTGCAAACTGCAAATAGAGGTCTTACACCCGTTAATTGTGCACTAGAGTGAACTGTAGTGTAGTTTCTCTGATACCATAGGGCAGGTAATTCAGAAGAATTTTTGAGAAAAACCAGAAATGCATGAGGAATAAGTGCATATGCAAATGCTGAGGTAGCAGTGGCACTGTATTTCTGTCATGGTACTACAAACATACACATACAAACATACTTACGCATATATACGCCCATATACGTATGTCAGTTATAAAAATAACATTTCATAATTTCAGATCACAATCACACTGCAAATACACATATAAAATAATCTTTTCCCTATACATTAGCAGATAAACTATGATTAAATCTACAGAACCTATTATGAAGAAACTTGCTTTCTTGCCTGCGGAATATCTGCATCGTTTTTTATCAGAAGCTAATGCATTCATCTCAACAGAAGGAGATGAAAGGCCACACCAAAAGAGAGGAATGTATCTTGAAGCTTGCTTCAAGCTCCTTTTGAAGTATGGAACCACAGTAAAAGGCATGTATGGCTCCAAAGCTGGCTGAGGAGAATAAAAGAATACAGCTCAGACATTTATGCGGTACCTTTTCTCAGCTAACACAGATTAAGAAAAGGAAGTACACTGCTCAGTGGGAAAGGAAAATTGCAATGTACTACTAGTAAATTTTATATTTTGTGAAAGCTTACAAATGTTCTCTCAGAACTCTGGAGTGCTATGATTGCTGTAGTAGTAGCGCTGTAATGCAGTGCTGCCTTATGCCTTTCAAATTACATGTGCTTTCCAAAAAGAAATGGAAACACATCCAAAAAAAGAAGTGTTCCATCTTTTGAAATGCAAGGGTTAGAATCATAACTGACTACATGAAAACTGCTGTCTTTCTCCAGGGAATCATTTACAGGGAGAAACTGTCAGGTATTAGTTCTCCTTTTGCCTTCTGCACAAGAAAATACATAGAACCTGTTTATTTTGCTGACTTACAAAGGAATCACATCACTCCACAGCAGGGTTTCCAATAGTTAACTATAGAGAAAGGGATTCATTCTGAGGAGGAATTCACATAATGCAAGAGGCAGATATCCAAGGATGTTTAATGTTTAAAAATCACCAACTTTCAGAACCTGTTCTTACTAAAACGCAAATTTGCTATGTTATTAAGATATTCATGTTGAATTTTTGGCATTCAGACAGCAATCGCCCTATAACCTGAAATTTCTTCTGTCAACTCTCCCATAATAAAAGCTCATAAGGAAATTTTAAACATAATGTAACAAACTCAAAAATTTCTTACATTTTGTGCAATTTTCTGTGCCTGACTGTGATTGTTCCCTTATGCCATATTAGAGGTATCTATTATAAGTGTACCTATTATAAGGGTATCTATTATAAGTGACATGTAATTATAAACTGAAAAAGTAACAAACCCAGCCCCTATAATGGCTAATAAGAAATACATCCACAAAGACTACTGTTATACACAAAGCAAGAAAACACCTGTGAACATCGCAGTTCACAATGCAGATCAGAAATAGGTGACTGTTATAATACATATTATTCTACCTTGTAACATATAGACTCAAATTGTCTAGAAAAAAATCACTACTAGGATTCATGGGGCACTGCTTTTGTGTTTCTGCTTTTGCTTACACACACATCTATATTTGCATAGATACCCATAAAAAAAATCTTGCAACAAAGTCACAGCTGTCATATATTCCCATTACCTACTTTTGCATAAAGATAATTATATGCTGTCAATGACCTCTCATTTTAAAGTTTGAAATAGTATTAATTTATGGTTTTCCAGGAAATCTGAACATCAGTATGTGTTATGATCATCACAATACAGAAATACTAAACAACACAATATGTTCCCCCAGCAAATACTTTTGTTAATGAATTTGCCCAACGACTTGGCACACAAAATTTTTTTCATCATAATGAAATTTATATCATTACAGCATTGTACCCAGTAAACATTTATATTTTAATCAGACTAAGATATAGGCTAGAGGAGACTATAACAGGTAACATCTGTGCTGGAATCTGATAGCTACTTCAATATTTCTCCAGAGACCATTGGTAGAGCGTATTAGCTCATTTGCTACAGCCCGTATTAACATATTTTAATGTAGGAGCAATATGGAGAGTGAAGAGGAAGAAATAATAATTGTATCGGTTCAAAGTGCACTTAGTTGCATTCATGTCTTGGTGACATCTAAAACAGATATTTTGGAGTAAGTATATGTCTCAAAAGTGTAAATATCCAAATGGAAATGAGATTTTGCAGTCTTTATTTTAGAACTAGAAGAAACTGCGAGTGGTAGAAGACCCACTCTTTTCCTCATGACAGGCAAATGTTCACCTTTTTCTTCCAAGTCTCCTGACTGCTGAACAATCTAAATGTCTATTTTAGGGCAACCTTAAGACCTCCACAGCATTGCAGATGCTACTGTACTCACATCTACAAAATCCCTGAATTACACATCACCCTCCTCTGTCCAAATATGTCACTGAGAACTAACGAATGCATCTCTATCCTTGGAAAAAATATCACAGGTTGCAGAATTTTTGCTCAGTGTGTCGTTAGGTGTTTGTTTTGTAGAAACTCAAGCTGGTTAAAGGAGCTGCTCATATTGTCCCTTGCTTTAAGGGAAGGGCTTAAATACTCCACACATTGTTCAAAATTCCTTTCCAAAGGCCACGTATATTGACCTCAAGTGAGCCTACCATGTAGCATATGCCTTTTCTTTTTTACATCTGTTTTGCCCAAGCCCAGATGGAATAACCACTGCTGATGTTCTACCACTGCAAGGAATATTCAAATTCCTTTGTCAGAAGACCACTAATTCCAACAATTCTTATTGGTCACCTTTCCTGCCTCTTCAGAAAGAAAGTCCAGGCTTAAAAGGGTCCAAAATGCTGTCCGCAACATTTATTATTCATTTATCCTGATAAATTATGCAAGCTAGATCTTCCATTATCTCTGGGGCTACCAGTTAAGGCTTCTCCAGCTTTTAGCTATTTTTATTCCCTTGATACATAGATAACAGCAGACTAACCAAATAGTACTTACTTGTCTACTCAGAAACAGATAGGAACCTCTTATTGTTTCTCCATTTTTTCTACTTTTCATTAGCTCCCAATTCTTTGAGCCACTTACTTTATCCTAACCAGCAGCTTTTTACCTTAATTTGATCAAGCTTTCTTTAGAAGGCAACTGAATCTCCAGTGAAATATATATGCCCTGTCCTGTGTTCATGCAAAGCACAGTCCTGCACCATCTTGCTCAGTTGCCATTTAGCTTGTAGATGTCTAAACACCACAAGAACACCTCTGTTGCTCGTTTCAGTGAGAGTATCCTGCTGCCTAAAATTTTGCATTTCTGAGCTCAGACTACCATGAATCCTGACAAATAACTTTGCACTTAATTTCTAAACTTCCTTAGCACCTAGAAAATTGGCTTGATCATCACTTTCATCCTTGGAGGCACTGACCTGGTAGGCAAGTGAACAGCCCAGGATTGCCCTCTGCACAGGATTAGCCTCTGTTTATGTTTGATAAAACACAGCAAGGGATTAGGACAATTTTTGAGGGATGTGGGGAAAATTATTTTTCTTCTCTTAGGCAGAAGAGAAGTTAGCCTAAGAGCTACAAAACCAAGATGACTTTTACAGGTGTGCTATTATTGTAATAAAGCACATCAAGAGGTGGTAAACAAGTCACATCTTTTTCCATAAAAATTTCAGTCTGAGCAAGACTGTAGAATTGTCAGACAAGTTGGAAGGTTTCTAAGCAATCTGATTGTTTGACCAGATAACGTTTGAGAAACACAGACCTATTTCTGCTATTCGTTGACTTTTTTCCAAATCAAGGAGTATGCTCAGGCCACAGGGAAAAACTGAAAATTTAAAAAAATCTACGAAGTTATACCTCAGAAGGATTCCAAGAAATATTTGCTTTTACAGCAAAATCTATTTTGTTAAAAATATAAAAAAACTAAATTGATCATGAAAACATCTCAGCATTTTAAGACAATACAAGGACACAGAGAGGACTTCTGTATTTGCTTGTAGCAAAAGCATAATTTTTTTAATCTCTTTTACCATATTTGCAATTGGCAACAGCTACACCGAATGTGTTAGAGCGATGTAAAAGTATCATAGAACAGCTTGAGTTAAGAGTGATACCAGAGCAATGACTAAAACAGGGCATTCTGGAATCTGAAGAGTTACAGTTCATCCAGCTATCTTCCTGAATCACTCATGTGAAGCTGAGCTTTCCAGGAAATTTACCAAGGGACAATAGAAGAAAAACCTCCCACTCATGCTTTGTGGCTAGTTCTGAGAAAGGGCATTGCAAAAGTGAGACAAACAAGTATTTTCAAAGGATCAGTGGTGGCAAGTAAAGCCCTAAGTCATGTGGCATGAAAGGAGACTAGCAGCAAACGCCAAAATCCCTAAGGAACAAGCCACAACAAATGCTCTTGATTACAGAAAGAGCAGAAGCACAGACAGATCTGCAACTGAGATATTGAGAAAACTTTCACAAGAGAAAGAGATGATCTGTGTGCTGAGCAATTTTTCCAAGGAATAATACAAAGAGTCTGCTGTGGCCTGGATGCCCAAACCAGTCTTATCATCACAAGCCTACTGACAGCCAGAGGAAATAAATCAACTCTAAGCATCCAAAACAAACAGAAAGCTTCATGAAAACGAAATCAGACATCTCCTGGCTGAGAAAAGCAAACTATGAGAAAATGAAAAATTGTTTGACAGAAAGCTTCATGAAAACGAAATCAGACATCTCCTGGCTGAGAAAAGCAAACTATGAGAAAATGAAAAATTGTTTGACAGAAAGCTTCATGAAAACGAAATCAGACATCTCCTGGCTGAGAAAAGCAAACTATGAGAAAATGAAAAATTGTTTGTATTACTGCTACATTTGCATTTTTAAGATTGTATTCAGAAACCATTATGTTATAGATTTTTATCTGGAGTCTGTGTAATTCATTGTTCTCATTATGATTTGGAGAAAGGAGCAGAAAGAAGACTTCTTAAATTTGCAGATGAAAACAATGAGTGTGCTTAGAGGACATACCTGTGGAATGATATAAAAGAAAAAAAGTTTAACAATGGACAGAGGTAAAATCATACATGTAAAATTTCATGAGTAAGAGAGAGGTGAAAAAACCATATTGTGGGAAAGGAGACTGGGAGTTACAGTGAATTACAAGCTGGACTTGAATCAACCATCTCCTACTGTTTTGGAAAGCAAGAAAACACTGAACTGGTATGTATTGTTTGAGAGAAATGTGAAACACTTTTTCCAGTCTATTCAGCAATGGTCAACCTTCACATTGAGCCCACTGTCAAGCCTGGGCACAAAAGTTCCAGAAGGACACACATCATTGGGATGTAGCCCCTCATGAATATTATCAGAGGAAAGAAGGAAAAAAAAATCTGTATGAAGTTGTTGGTTTTTTTGCTTGTTTGGATTTTTTGTTTTATTTTGTCTTTTGCTTAGTTTTTGTTAGTTATATAGTAGATAAATTGTTCCAAATTTATCTAAAGTCTATATTCTATCATACCATATAAAATAATCTCACAGCACTTGTTTTTACAGTTGTATTTCTTTTCGTCAGTATTCAGATTTAAAGGTCAGCAGATTACAGAAGTTCTGTATTCCTAATATAAATCTCTTTGTGCAAACTTTGCTTCATTTGTTTACATAGATAAAACCCTTAGGACAGTATTTTATGAACTTCCATTGACTGTCGTGACTTCACAAATAAAAAGAAGAAAAACCACGAGGAATGCTATTCATTCACTGACTTCCAGTTATAAATATAATGTATTAGTGGACATATGAGGGTGAGCTGTATGTACAGAATACTCTCATTCCATAAGCAGCCACAAATCAGTTTTGCTTGTACTCTGAACCTGCCCAAACCTGTGTGCAAACACCACGCACAAGCTCCACAGACCTCCAGTTTCAGCTCAGTGCTGCACTAATACAGCCACAAGCAATTCCAGATCAGAACTAGTACCAAGCCTGGCAAGATTCCTCATGTCTGCCTGCAAAAATACCTTTTCACAGTATCTGCCAAAAACTTACTGCACATTGCGGATTTGGTCCTTTCTTCTTGTCAAAAGCTGGCAATGCCTACCCTAATTTTTTTAGAAAAATGGTGGGACCAATAATAAATCAAGACCAGCTCTCTATTTTGTTAGGACTGATTACAGTACAATCACTCTGGTTAGTATTAGTATATGGTGTTGTATTTTAAGACAGCTTACAGCTACAGTCCTAAAATAAACACAAATAAAATACCATTGCACTGAGTGTGAAGGCAGACTATCTTCACATAAACAGGCCTCAGAATGCAACTCTGAAGACAGCTCACTCCAAAGAGATAACATTCGTGCTATTTTTGGAGATGACCACCCTCAAAAGCATGCTTCATCTGCTACAGCAAACCAGGCCATCATGCAAATGAACATACACTTATGGTCTCAGGCACTAATTATTTGAATTTTGCCTTGAATTTCAAATGAGTGGCCCCATTTACTAGAATGTTAGGAATTTTATTGTAATTTTATTTGGGAGTTTTAGGAACAGAAGCCCATTAAAATCAGTGAGAATATTTCTGGGCACTTGTGAGATGCCCAGTCAGGTTACTGATAATGTTTTATTGCTTGCTTTTGAAGGATGAACATGTTCATGAGTATGGTTATGACTGTTAAGTGGTGAGCAAATAACATTGCAAAAATTCTGATAATTGAGTGGTTTCTATTACCTCCCTTAAAAGGATTTATTCACTTCTTAACACAGGCTGTCAGACATGCTTCAGCAGTTAGGAAAAGCCCTTTTGTTTCTTTTACTAACAGCAGAGTTGAATGAGATATGATATAAATGATTTTATGACATAAAATCCATCATACCTTCAGCTGCACCAGGTGCACATCCACGTGCTTGCTGTCCGAGTCCTGCTGGACGGAGTAGGTCAGGTCCCGGACCCTTTCGGACGTCATCCGAAGCCAGGTCTCAATCTCGGGCAGGTGCAGAACAATCTTCCAGTCAGCCCCGGTGTGTAGAGGAGGGGGCTTTTCATACTGCTGGCCAGAGTCAAGGTCCTTCATGACATCACCTTCCCCTTCCTGTTCCACTGTAGGGGTCACGTTTATGAGCATGGGAGAGGCATCAGACGGCATCGGATCCAGCTCTTGCGTTCTCATGGGAGAAAGGGCTACATCCATGGCTAACGTGTGACAGTCTAAACCATACTTCTTTCAAAAATAGCTGCAAAGATAAAAAGAAAACATGCTGCCGTTTTAAGACCAAATTTAGCAACAAAATGCTCAAAGACAGAGAGTAAATGATAATGTCTGAGATGTATTGCACACCTAAATAAATTCTTCACCCTAAAAATTTATACTTGGAGTTCAAGACTAAATAGATTTTTTTCAAAATAACTTTGATTTGAACACGATCTTTGTATGAGAAAAGTAACAAACACTGCATTTCTCTCATTGTAATTTCCAATTGTAATTTCTCATCTCATTTCCAATCACCTTGGAAATTACAGATTTCATTAATAAAAAATATGTTAAGATTTTTTACAACTGCGGCATAAATAAATGAACATTGACAAAGTCAGCAGAACTTTACTGAACTCCACAAGTCAATACAAGAATGGTTTTTGTAAAGTAGTACGCATTGGAACATACTCCTTAGCCTGAAATGTAAGACTAAACACAGACTATTTCAAGCTTTATTTAAATTTCCCTACTGTCCACTCAACTACTGATCATGTACAACAAAAAATTTGCACACAAACTTGAAGCAATTACTGAGTTGGTTGATTTCTTGATTTTCATTTAAAACTTTAAATTCTAGTACTTTTGTTAGATTAAACACTGGTGCAATAAGCAACAACTCTAATAAAACACAGATATAATAATTCCCAAGGTCAAAACATGTACCTAAAATTAAAACATAATTTTACGAAGTGGCTTTATGAAAGCCCAAATGCTGTGTCATTGATATACTTATGAGATCCACTGGACAACATAAATAAGTAAAACATTTTACTTTGTACCTCTTCCTCTGTACATTCTAGTTACTTGTGTACTACACATGAAGAAGGCTGCCATAAATCCTATCCAGAAAAAAAAAAGAAAATAAAAAAAACCTACAAACAAAAAAAATAACCCCAAACAACTTCATTTATTTAACATAAAATCTATAAGATTGTAGAAAAACATACTTTTCACTGTTAAATCAACACTGTGACTACTGAGTTATATTCCTAAATATTTCATGTGGAGTCTCAGCATCCAGAGATTACTCCTGCAGGCAATGAAAGTGTCAAAGAATCCAGTCACAATTTCACTTGTCATAGGCAGGAAGGACAAAAAATTTATATTTTATGCCACTTTCTTGCCCTGCTACTACTTAGTAAATCAATGTCTGCACATCTATATCATGCTCACAAAACAATACATTAAAGTTATACTAAATAATAATACCAAATATAAATTTGGCACTTCAGAACAAATTTTTCTGTCAGTGAAATCAAGCAAAGGAAACGAAAGAAGAATCCAAATATTCTCAGTACCTGCTGCACAATTTCCAACTCTTTTAGCTCAAATTTTGAAAAATCACTAATTAAATTGTGTTATATAAAAAGTTCTGCAGCAAAGCTAGATGAAAGTAGCATTTCAGGATGCTGAGTATTTTTAAGTTCATCTCTTTACATTGCCTATTTTTCAGCTTAAACTCTGTTGCCATAAGTACTCAACATAAATTGTTAGAAAAAAATCAGTGTAATCACATTTTTGTCTGAGACATTGCTGACCATAGCCCCAGTTCTAAAGCACAGTTTCAGCTGTTAGAACAGCTCAACATTTTCAACATGTTCTTTACATCATTTCCCCCTGAAAGTGACATTTTAGTGAAACACATGTGGTCCTTATTTCTGCATGCTTATTGTAAAACATGCCTACCAGAGAAACAGCTAGGAATCACTAAATGATACCAAAGCACAGGAAGAGAAGCGCTTGCTTCGTAGGGGTTTTTTTTGGGGGGGGAGGAGGGGGAAGCAACCAAAAAAAAAAAACCTGGCACCCTCGCAGAGCTTTTCAGTATGACTCAGCTCTAGTAAGGGCATTAAAGCAATTAGCAAACAGAAATGAAAACATGCTCCTGCAGAAGCAAACAAAAGCTGCTGCACGCTGCATGCAGAGCGTACTTCTAGCTTTCAGGCACTGAGTGTGCAATTAGCAACCATTAGGAACCTGCTGACCTGGTTTTTGTTACCATGCGCTTGACTCTCTAAGAGTGGCTCTCCAGCATTACAGCTAATGCCTCCTCAATCCTAGCAGCTCTTCCAATCTAGTCCTTTACATTCCTTCCTTTCTGCCAGACCGCAAGTTGCAACACTCCAATTAAGACTATGTGGAGAAAATTTAAAATAAATAATTATTTTCATCTTCTTAAAAAAAAATAAAGAGTACAAAAGTAATAAAATACACTGTGGATACTAATTAGCAAGGTCTGCGAAAGCTTTAAAAAGCTCACAAATGCTTGAAAGGAGAAACTTGCAGCTAGAAATGACTGAATCCAAACACTAGGACATCGATTTCTTTACATTGATTCTTGGCAGAATGAAAAGGCATCATTATCCAACTACGCTGCGAAAAAGGGCAACTGCAAGGTCCTCCTGCGCTCTCCAAGACTACTGGCACCGAAGGACCGCGCCACACTTGAGCTGCTACAAGCAGCGGAGGAGCCTAGCGCCGCACGTCCCTTCCCGCCCGCAGCGGCTCCGCCCCGGGAGCGCAGGGCGGCTCAGCCCCGTCCCGCCCTGGACACGGACAGGAAACGGGAAAATCCCCCATGCAGAGGTGTTTCTGCAAAATTCTGATGTTGGAGAGCGAAATAGCAAACAAGGCCCAGCAGCAACAGCCAATCTCATCGAAATATCTATTTTATGCAATTTAGGAGTTATAAAACTTGCCGAAATATTCTTGATCGGAAGTAGGTTCTTCTAGAAAAAAAGGAGATAGGAAGGGATGATCAAGTTAAACAACACTTTGGGGTCATCTATTGATATTTTAAGTGACTGATTTAAATGCTGGCCTTCAATTTGGTTATATTTCTGGGGTATTTTTATTTTTCCAGATTTTGTGAGATGTACAAATAGTGAATTATAAACCACTACGATAAGTGTTAGAACACATATCAAAACTGAATAAATCTTTTTAGAGGTGATCTTTATACCTTGCAAAAATAATTTTTGAAATGAGGTAAAGAAGGGATGTTTTTTTTCTTTCTAAACAGGACCTTATCACTGCCAAATTTCTTAGAAAATTTAAAAGCTATGCTCAGTCTCATTTCTGCATCACAATATCCTGGTAGCATCAATGAGAGTTTTAGGTGGGCAAGCCGTACTAAATCGCACTCCAGCTTTTTTCGAAGCCAAACTTTTTCTGTACCTAGAAGAGTTATGCAAATCAGTCGATTTTAAATTTGCAGGTGAACAGATGAAAATGCAGTGTCAAGTGTCCTGATCAATAAAAAAGCTCAATTTTTCAACATGTGTAGGGTCTAACATTATTTTCATCATCAGATTGAGTGTTAACATTATTTTCATCAGTCAGATTGAGAGTTATTATATCATTATTTTAAAAAAATACTCCTCCAATTATTTATTTCTGCCACTTCAAATACTTTCAGTCTGCTGAAGGGCACATTTAAGAACTACACAAAGCAGCTACCAGCTTGCATTCCTTCTGCTGGGAGGAAAAAAAAATAGATGAATCAAGCATATTTTTTTGCCTTGTGTTAATTCTTTATATACAGTTTTACATTGTCATGGGTACTTATATAAAAGGTGAGAGATCCTGTGTAAGCACATGCACACATATGCTTTCTATCTTCATCTCCAGGGAGTGCATTACACGGAACAGATGGCTGATTACCTTCCACTAATCACACAGACAGACAATCTCACTTTCCCCTGCTCTTCCGCTCAGTCAGATGCTAACACTCTTATGCAAAGCATGGAATGACTGTGTCAAGCCTAATACAGTTTATCAATCACCACAAGCCTTGAAAGGCTTCTCGCACTCGTTCTGCTGCCCTGTTGGTTCACATTCCCCATGTTTATAAAGTGCAGGCCACGGTCACTCTGCCAGCTATCGGATCCTCCACGTTTTCCTCCAATAGCAGTTAGCTCCTGTCAAACAAAGAATCATTAAGCATTTTAAGCCATAGAGTAGTCCAGTCATTGATCAGTGGTGCAAACACTGGGTCAAATGAATGTTAATGAGTTCTAATTTCCCTTACTGTCACATATTGTTAAAATCAGCTGTAATCACTATACAGCCACCTGTCTGTCAAGTAAATAATTTATTTCAGTCTCAAAAATGCCACAAAAAAAACCCCAGAGAAACTCCATCACTAAATAATTTTGTCTGCTTGCTGACTTTGAAATCTAATGATGTAAATTTTAACATCAGATTTAATGAGCTTATTGATGCTGAATTTTCTTAAATAGATACAGTGAAAATGAATGTCTCACACAGACAAGTTTATTATAATGTCTTTTCCATTTCAGTAGTCTCAGGAATTCTCTGCCCAGTTGTAAGGCTCATTATACTTTTCCTTGAAAATGTAATTAACTGTATCAACTACAAAGATAAATTATGTCAGTGCATAAAAAACCTGAAATATATCATGTCAGTTACATATAGAGCAAATTGAATTTAGTATCACAGTAAGCTTATCCATGCTACACTGACCGTGTTGGTGATTTCCTACATGATTTAAGAAATAAAACTATTTCAAAAAGTTTTGAAAGAACTGAGTTCTAATTGACCCAATTTAGGCTTTTCTCTTCATATCATTCCTCATGAATGTGTTTCAGAAATACCTCCTCCGCAGTTTTCCTACTATTATATTTAAAATTCTGAACAAATTGGACAACTTTTCATTTAGGACTCCTTGGCCTCCTATTTCATATATGAGACTTAGAAAGCATATCTGATAGGAAACAGGATGATGCCTCAATTCCTTCAGGATATAGACCAAAGAGGCTTGCACAGTAATTCAGATATTAAACACGAACACTAACGTGAATCACGACTACAATTTTTAATGTGACTGATTTAAAGTCCATTAAAAAGTCTGCCCCCAAGGCTTTAATGGCAGCAAAGCCAGACCATCAATTTTTAACTGTGGAAATCCAATCGCGAACATTCAAGCTCCTGATTATGTGAATAAATCAGAATTTAAGACACTGCAATGACCCAACATAATCTTTGTTATTTACGGTTTCTTTTTGTAATACAAGGTGAAGGAAAATGTGGAACTTAAAAGGCAAGTGTTCAGCCATAAACTGGAAATTATTGTGGCAAATCAGGGAGAGTGGAAATTCTGCTGGAGGATTTAGCAAAGGATCTGTCTGAAGCTGATGGCCCAGCAGGAGAGACTGTGAAACAAACCAACAGTCCATAAGGCCTGGGCATTATATACCCAGGCAATCTCCAAGAAGCCACGGGTAAAACAGGCAAATTGCTGGTTGTGCATGGCCTTCCATTTGGAACTTCTTTGGTTCTTAGGATATCAGATTGCAAAGAAAGGTTCTGCAGATCCTTTCACTTGATGTTTATGTCATGAAAACTTGTACAAACTGTAGCAGAATAAGGCAACAGCATTTTTAAGAGGAAGGCCCCCTGTTGTTTCTGAAAAAACATGCTACTGGTGTTTTCCAACAAGATGCTTTTGACAAGATCCAATGCCAAAGGCTAAACGAGTCTAAATAGCCATGGTGTAATAAGGAAAGTCCTTGAATGGACAAATAATGGAAACAATAAACAGTGGAATGAAGAGAAAACGCAGCTCACAAGCAGGGTTTCACAGAAATCCCTGCTAAGCACTATGCTTCTCAATAAACTGATTAATGACCTGGGTAAAAAATCCAGTGGAAAAGGTTTGTAGGAGGTATTGAAATACTTGGGACAAATATAAACTCTGAGTAAATGAAAGACGTCACAAGGCAAAAAAAAAAGAGCAATAACATAATATTAATATAGACAAATACTAAGTTATGTGTATGAAAAAGAAAAACAATCCAGCCACAAAAAGGTGAAGTCTTGCCTGAAACAGTACATTAAATTTATATGCTCCTAGCTCATATAATTTTATGTTCTCACTTATAAAAAAGCAGGGAGACTAGCTGGAAGTGATCCCATTAGACAACTGCCATGAAGTACATCAGAAAAAAATTCTACACTACAACATATACAGACATTGAAAACAATTGTGTAGTGCCAGACAGAGGAATGTATTCAGAGAGTCAAACATATTGTGATGAGCAGTTGTGTTTCCTGGTCCTTTCTAACTCAGTGCAGGTTTGCCCTGCAGTGAGTAACAGTGTCTGGGAGATGATGTGGTACAAAGAGATTAGCATTAAAATGGACAAAGACAAATTAGCTACTTCATATTAATTCATCATCATTTCAACATCCTTTATTAGCTAACTGCTCTACACCATATTAGGCTTTTGCTGTCCTAATTTTCACTCCAGAAAGCCAGCAGTATGTAGTGGCAACTTTTATACACTGATTTTTCAGCACACATGTGAGTGGTTTTTTGTTTGGGTTTTTTTTTTTTTTGTGTGCATTTGGGCAGATTGTTTTGGCTTTCCTGGATAAAGCCATTTTTATCATTCTACTGGCTAAGAGTGAGCAAAACATTTGCAAAAACAAAATAATTTTTCCCCTCAGCTACAAAAGTCAGATGGTGAAGGATGCATAATAACTATGCTAGCAAGAGGATGGAGTCTTGTTCCAAAATTTTTCTCCAAAGAGATAGTGTGAAACAGCTTTTAAATTGGAAGATAGCAAAATCAAGATCAGGCTTGGCTGAATATTAATCTGGATTTAAAATGGTCTTTCAGTATAGACAGAGGCAGTGAGATATAAGTGAGAACATTCTGACCTGTTTCTCCTATCACAGCAGAATGAAAGAAACTGCTGCAACTCTCAGCTCGAAGTTAGGGCAAATAAAAATGTTTCACTTCAATTTCACACTCTAGTTTCATTGCAGATAATGAATGCTAATCACTTAGGAGAAATCTTAACATTTTTTCTGGGAAAATTTTCCAGGGGCTAAAGCTTATTTCTCTTAATTATGGAAGCTGATTACAAGAAATTAATTACGTGTATCAATGAGCAATATTACCTCATAGTAGATCAGATAAGAAGAACTTCCTCACATGTATTGGCTGTGAGTGGCATACTTTGTACAATATCTCACTGCCTTTCAAGTCTTACATCTCTCTCTAGCAGAAAGATCGTCATTTCAGCTCCTTCCTTAAATATGTTACAGGTACTGCAAAATACTGGGTGTCCTGTCAGTCAGTACAAATGTTATTAAAAAAAACCAAACCAACAACAATCTCCCTGCAGAATTATTCAGGGCACAATATTAGTATGACAGCCCCAACAGTGCAACTTCAGGCATTTAAATTGCCCCGGCCGTCATTTCTGAAACTAGTTTTGTGTTGCAGCATATGCCACAGCACAGGTCACAGTTGAGACGGCCACAATACACAATACTATCATATCATTTCAGAAAGCTCTAAGCATTCACACAAATAGAATAGTACTATACCACATCTGAAGGCTTTAGGCATCTACCCAGACAGAGTAACATCATTCTTCTTCAGAAGGCTGCAAGCATCTGCTCTTCTTGCTCTTTAGCTCAACCTCTTATGCCCCTCATGGTTCATACATTGCACCCGTGTGCCCTCTGTTCCCTTTGGTGATAGGTCAGTACATTTCAGCACTCTAAGTCTCATTGCATTTAATAGCATTCACTTGGTTCTCACAGCTGTAGCCCATTGGGGATGAGGCTCGGCTGCAGCCCCACTCCCAATTCCCACAAACCAAGTACTTACAGTTTTGTTACACTAAATTTTAACAATTTTAATAATAATAAAGGTAGAATTTTTAAGAAAGTGCTACTTTTTGAAATGATGCACAATGCAGCTGCTGAGACCAGAGAGCCCTTATGAAAATCAGTATTCTGTGTTGTACAAGACACAACACTGTGGCTGGCTGGCCCTGTAAATTCTCACTATCATGTAAAGTTTAAATAATTAAATAAATATTAAATCATATTAAATAATTTAGCTGTTCAGTATAATATGTTCTCAAGTCTTCTCTAGAAGAACACCAAAGCAATTGCTTTTTTTCCTCAATTTGGGGATTCACAGAAGTAGACTAAGTCCTTTGGACCACAAGCTGGTCTTTTGTACTGAGACATGCTTGTGAAAAGGTCCTGCTGTATTGTTTTGGTTCATGGTAGTGTCCCATGTCAGTAATACACTATCAAATGTGTGCATGCCATTGTTTCAGACATTCAGCTCTCACAGTAATAGTGCAGGGTAAAATGGTTTCTTTATTTTGGGGGTTAATCTTTAATATACATTAAAATACTTGGAGTACTACAAGGATGAACCATGGCTTCAGTAACTATTCTGCAAATTCTTTCCTTCTCAGTCATGATGTGGATAAAATCCTGCCACTTCATGTTGATTTACTGGTCACCTAAAAATAGATATCCAGTCCTGTTGTGTAATCAGTAGATTGAAACCAACAGATAAAATTAAGGCACAAATGTTTTTAACCTTTTAAGTAATTGTCATATATTACACTGCTTTCTTTTGCCATAAACTTGATCAGGTATACCAAAATCAGGTTAAGTTAGAAGAGTAATAAAAATTTTGATGGTTCTGAAAATTTATGGTACAAAATTATTTCTTCAAAACCTTAACTAGTTAAAAGATATTAACATAAGTTAACAATCCTCAAACTGCTATGAGTAAAAATTTTGGTTTAAAAGATGAACTATAGCTGCAATTACAAATTTTTAAGAAGGATAGAACTCTTTACTTCCTAAAGACAAGCACAGGAGGGAAAAGCTAATACTATTCAGCATAATCTATAAAATTATAAGGTTGCTTTCATTGATTGCACACTGTCTTGTTATGATGGGAGGCACCTGCCTCCATTCTAAGGCTTTACATGGTGGACTAGATGATATTATAACTGTACTTAAGAAACGACACAAGAACTCTAGAAAATATGACTTGAAGCATCAAATCTGGCTGCATGAGGGAAAGGAAATGGGAAGGGGAAGGATATAGTTTAAAGCTCACTGTGTCACTACAGGGAACAAAGACTCTGAATAGGAATTCTATCTACTCTGGGTAACTTTTTCTTTCTTCCTGCCTTCCTCAATGTTTTTGACTCTTATTCTATGATAACGGGACAAAGAGACACCCAAATATAGAAATTTCTTTGTAAGAACAAACAGATCAGATGGTGAAGAGATCACCTTACAAGACTAAAAACCTTCTCAAAGATGACCTTGCACAATGGATCCTGACCAAACTGCACTATAAGAACAGGTACCACAGAATCTGACCACCATACAGTAGGTTGGAACTTGATTTTCATAGTCATCCGTGGGCTGGCACAGAAGAGAAAGATATGCCAGTCTACAGCTACAGAAGCTACTTGTGCATGAGAATAAGCAGGTTTGGATATTTCTGATTCAGATCCTTGAATCCCTGTAACTCTGAAACCATTGCCTTTGTTTTCTGCCTCATTAGGTCTGGGCTACACAGTGTCCTTCTGCGCAGTGAGAATGTACAGATAGCTACGGTTGTTCATTTTGTTGGTTTTTTTTTCTCCTGATACAAAAACACATGCAGCATCATGTTCTGAGACTTCTCTGAATGCTTTAAGGCACAGAAGACTCTCCTAGAAATGTGGCTGGGGATTTATATTAAATTTTCCACGACCAGAAATAATTATACTGGGCAAATAGGATCTTAAGATACCACTTTCTTCATAAGAGTAGCTCGAGAACGACAGATCTCACCCCGTCTGCTGCCACCAGCAGGCGATGTTTGCACCAGCACATTTTATGAGTAAAAGAGCAGCAAACTCCCCCTCCTCCACGTATATATGGTGTACACTTTCAGTCAACCTGTACAACTCACATAATTTTCTTATTATTTTCAGAATTCTACTGAACAAGCTAATAATTCGAATCAATTAACAGAGATGTCATAAAACAGTTCACAGGAGGTCCATTAAATTGCTATGCAAATTACATTTTAGATCAAGTAACTAAAAAACCAGTAGGATCTAAACACATTCTGAAAAACTGAAATAATTGTATGAACTGGTATTTTTGTTTCGTTAAATTTCAAGTCAGTGTATATATACATGCATATATATTTATATATATAATTACTGCTATTTCCAGTTCAGCAACTTTTCCATCCTACTACCAATTATGTGCAAAGTGCATGAAAAAGGAAGACTATAAATGGGCAAAATGGAGAAATAGTCACTTATCCAGAAGTAATAGCAATTTCTGCCTATGTTATTATTTACAGTTTTATTCTATATTTTCTTGTTCTTTTGACCTTCAAATTTTCTACGTTAAAAATTTACTATTCCATTATGATGGAATAATACCTAGTTCAAAAAATACATTTCTATCACTTTTTTGAACATACTGCTACAAGTCAATCATATGTCTTCAATTTATGGGGTATTTTTTAAATTGTAATTTTTGCTCAGGAAAAGCAAGTTAAATAGGCAACATTTGTTCAGACACCTGTGTAAACATACAGCTGTGAACTGTATGCGTGTGGGATATTTTATTCCTCCAGAAAAAATGTTATTATGGAAAAATGCAAAAAAGTAGAAAAATAATGCATAGTTATTTTAGAACTGTATGCATGGTACATGCAGAGATATGGTACGATTGCAATCTCAATAATAATTTTTAAAGTATTAAATGATTGAATTTATAAAAGGTCATGTCATTGTGCTTTCCTGACCTTAAACAGTAAATTCTGTATTGAAAATACTATGCATCTGTTTATGCTCTATGTAGCCTTTAGTCTGGAAATTGAGATTGAAATTCCTTGAGGCTTCCTCTCACCAGATGTGACTGCTTTTTAAGTTTGAAATGTTCACGAAATAGAATTTCTTCCATGACACTTTTTTGTTCCTGAACCACACCAAGGAATTTGGAGGTGCATAAAAGGCTTTAAAACCCACTAAAAAAGTTCAAAACATGTTAAACTGTTTTGTCAAGGCTATTCTGAAATAGTTCTTGGAGAGTTTCGATTTAGTTACTTGCTGTTGCCAACCTATGGTGCACTAAGCCATGCAGCTGTGATGACTACAGTAATACAATGAACCCAGGTTTTCAGCATAAGTAAAAATACTGACTTTTTGCCTGAAAACTCAAGTTTTTGTTCAGAGAGATGAAAAAGCGAACATGATTTCATAGAACCTACAGGTACCTGAAATTTCAGGATAATCACTTGGGAATGCTCAGACCTCAATTCCAACAACTGCATTAAAAGGAGTTTACAAAAAGTAGACTTAAACTGGAACAACTGAGCAAGATGCACTCGAAACACCTCATAAAATCCTGTTTAAGGTGCTTTCTTTCACAATGGATGCCAGTTCCTAAAAGTGTCAGGAATTAGAGCTCTTGCTTTAAGGTTGAGCTCATTTCACCTGCAACCATTTGTGAATGGAGGAAGAACTACTCCACCACTTTTTCTTTCCAAATACAAAGCAGCTTTATCCAGGCATGATGCTTCACATTTAGCAATTTATTTTTGTGTGGCAAGTAGCCAAGTACTCAGTAAATTGTCCAGTTGCACAGAAAATAGAGGAAAAACAATACTCTGCTTGCTTGTTCTTCACAGAATTCTGAATTGCACAGCGTGTGTGACTGTTCTTACTAGGACAAGATAAAAGATACATTTCTGTCCCCTCAGCTTTGTAAACCTCAGTCAGGGATAGGTCTTCAGGAACCTAATTTAGCAGGTAAAAAATGCAATATTTGTCCAAATTTAATTCTGAAAGAAGGTATTTTGTCAAAATTTTTTAATGACACTCTCTATTCTGTTTAACCATCTGTTAAATTCCAATTTACGTGCATTATTCTGATTTCAAGATATGCATACACATGATTACTAACTTGAAATTAGTTCTGACCAGCCATAGAGCACATGAAACAGCACAGTCTCAGAATTAATGGTCCTATGCTTTCTTCTGCGGAAATATCCACTTTCTTCAAAACTGACAGTACAGAAGTGTACTTTCACTTATTCAGAGACATAGTTTATAAATTATTACACCAGTACATAGGTTCTACACCTCTTTCATGCCAGTGGGTCACTTCAGTGCATTGCAGGTATAGTAAAGGTCTGTAGAAACAGATCTAGATGAAATCAAAACAGCAAAGAAAATGCTGTTATTAAACACCATTGGATTTGCACATTTCAGTCATCCCATCATTTAACCAGTCCACGGAGAGTAGGATTTATTTGGATCTTTCTTATCTTTTTCTTTTCTCCTGGACATTTATGCTTCTAAGAAATAGAGACAAGAATTCAAAGAAATAGTAATATGACTCCAAAATACCCCATAACTACCTTTCAACAGGTTAGTGCAAGATCCCACCTAAATATAAACAATCAAATACATACATGTGTATATTGACATTATAATATGAAAATGTAATGGTCAAAATTAGTGATTGAAATACACCTAATGTTTACACTGATTGGAACATTTTTTGCACTAAAACATGTCTCCTATGTTGTACAAAAGTAGCCTGACAGGTTGAACAAGGGAAGAGACAATCTATGAAAAACATTTGTGTCTATTCTGTTCCTCTGCTCTGGTGAGAGCCCACCTGCAGGGCTGCATCAGCTCTGGGGTGCCAGCACAGGAAGCACGTGGAGCTGCTGGAGTGACTCCAGAGGAGGCCATAAGATGATCAGAGGGATAGAACCCATCTCCTGTAAGGAAAGGCTGAGAGAATTTGAGTTGTTCAGCCAGGAGAAGAGAAGGCATCAGCATGACCTAATTGCAGCCTTCCAGTACCTGAGGGGAGCTACAAAACAGAGAGGGACTTGTTCCAAGGCCGTGTAGTGATACAAAAGGGAATGACTTCAAAGTGAAAAAGAACAGGTTAAACTAGATATTAGGAAGAAATCTTTACTGTGAGGGGGGTGAGGCACTGGAACAGGTCAGCCAGAGAAGCTGTGGAAGTCCCATCCCTGGAAGTGTTCAAGGCCAGGTTGGCTGGGGCTCTGAGCAACCTGATCTAGTAGAAGGTGTCCCTGTCCATGGGCTGGGACTAGATGACCTATAGCTGTCATTTCTAACTTGGGCTATTCTATGAATATATGATTATTTCTAGGTCTATTTTGATAAAATGGCTTCAAGTTGGCAATTTCAGGTTTAGGACTATGTTCCCTTCAAGCAGAAAAAACCAACACATCAAACATTGGTTAGCTGCTTGAGCAAAGAAGCAATAAGGAAACAAACTGCAAAAATAAGTTAAAAACAGTGGACTAGCTCATAAACTCAGAAAATATTGTGATGAGCTTCAGTTATTCTAGAGCCTAGAGACTTAATTGATGAACTGGGATTTTCCAGCTGTCAGAAAGTTATCAGGAGAAACAAGGAAAATGCTAGAAATGCCAGTGTTCCCTGCAGCTGTGGAATTAAATGCTATTTACATGACCAGCTAGAAATGAAAACATTTTTTTCTAGAAAAATCTTAATCTGTGTAAAGCTAAGAGGGAGGGAAGGAGGGAGGGATGAACAGTTTGCAGGGAAGATAGTTTCCTCTGCAGTTGCCGACACAATTAAGATGACATGGATATTTTCTGCATCACTCTTCTAATTGGTAACTATACCCCTTAAATGTTTTAAGCCGAAACAGATGCTTCTGCCTTAAAGTTATTTTGCAAAGCAAAAGGGAAACAAACCATGGATGAGTGAATCTGCTGGTCTTTTATGTTGAGAAGAATTGATTTTGCAAGGATTACAAATACTTCTTTGTGGAGTGAGAACTATGATAGCTTAAAAACTCCTTTGTGCTTAGAACAATAATTTATATAGGATAATGTAATAAGATAATTGTCCTTCCCAAGCTTGTTCTTCCATTCACTGATAATCACTTTCAGGAGGAACAAAATGATATTATGAGACAGAACATATCATAGGAAGATAGTCACATTGAAAATACTTTCCTGCTCTAGTGCTGTCATTCACACTCTCAATAGTGTAGATGAAGAACAAACCATGTCAGACACCTTCTCTCTACTGCTCGTTCTGCATTTGTTGAATAAGTAAATCACCTCCCTACACCTCTGTTTCTGTTTTTTGATGCACAAATTCCTCAGGCCAATGACTTTTCAGTATACACCAGAGGCAACAAAGTGCAGCCAAATTGATATCTGGGAATTTTAGGCAGTTAAAGGTTGTAAACAATAACTTAGAATGAAGGAAAAGCAAAGTAAAATACACTATGGATATACAAGTCTTACACAGCACAGAGGCCTTTTTCAAGTTTGTTGCAAGCAAATTTAGATATTTCCTTTTCTGTAGTCCCAAGAAAGTACCAGAACTGCAAAATAATTTCTAGATTTGCTTGATACTGTAATTCACTCATGTTCATTGCTCTGTCATTTTTAGCCATTCCATGATCCTGCATGTTTATCTTTCTTTGTTCCTTTGAGGAGCACGTGTAATAGCATTACCATCTCCTCCTTGAGAGGAGATCATACTTTATACTATAATGCAGGTAAATCATGATATCATATGCTTGTTTAACATCCCTTTATACAGGCCTTTATAGATCCCTTTATACATTAAAATGTACATAATTAAAAAATAATTATAATCTGCTATTCAGTAACTCTGCAATGCAAAATGATTCTAAGCAGTCATTTACTAAGTAAAGGGAAGGTCTGTAAGAGTAACACAATAAATAACTGGGAAAAAAAGTTCAGTGATGGCTGCATGAAAAAAAAGTAAAAACATGAGTGGGTTTCAGGAACAGCCCTAATATTCACTTCAAAAAGAGATTTTTGTTTGATAGACTTTTCAAAGCCACATACATAGTTAAACTTTGTTTGTTTGTAACTATTTTGAAAATTCTCCATGTGATTTCATGCAAGCTTGGGCAACAGAGACATCCACAATTTGATTAGACTGCAATCTCATTAAACATCTATGACTAAACAGCTTTCTACCCCTTCTCTTGTCATACTCCTGTCTAATTGAATTAACTTCTAATTCTTAAAATTAGGTTATTTTCAAACTCATCTACAAAACAACATCATACCCAGTAATTCTTAAGTAGCAACCATTTTCCCTACCAGGATCTCATTGGTTGAAACCCATCAGCCAGGCCATAATCTACTCAATATCTAGGATATTAGCTGTGACATAGGAGCTACAGGAAAACTGATCTTCAACACATAGGCCAGGCATAATACTCTAGGATGGTGCAAACCTAGTCTTGGTGACAGTCCCACTCCACCTGACCTTCACAATCTGTGTCAGAAACACATTGCACTTCTCACAGCGAGTGTGAACCATGCATATGCCAGCATCAAGCCTTGCACAACTCACCAGAAGCCTTCTGCCTGTTCATTCATGAAATAACATTAACTGAATGCAGCTGAATAATTGCCCTACAACTTACTACTTCATCAGCAAGAAACTGTCATCCCATACATTAAAAAGTAGTTCTAAATGCCAAGACATTAAATTCTTTTTGAGTGAATATTCTCTCTGAATATTCTGAAATTTTAAAAAATTTACCTGGATAGTTTATGCATTGCAGTGTAACAGAAACATACAGATGAAATAGAAATGTATCATGAACTAGTAAAATGTTTTTATTGTGCAAAAGTATCTGCATGAACAGTAACTGCATTATGAACTTCACCTAAATTTCATTTTTTAAATATAAATAGATATTCACAAGGAGGACGATACAAAAAAGGTAAAGCAAAAGCTCTGGCATTTGCTGTTGCTCTTTGTGGAAGTTCAAATGCGTGTTTTGTTTCAAACATCTTCGTTTTTGAAAGAATCCTTTTGGATTAACATAGCATGCTAGTAATGAGCATTCTCTTCTGTAAAACTAATGACCCTGGTTTTATCTTGTTACCACTTTTACTCAGAATTGGAACCAGCTTCTTCTACCAGAGAAGAGAGAAAGAGGACAGAACTGAACACTAATTTAAAAAGTGAATTGGAAGAGTAACTCTTTAGAGTAGTATGCCATGACAGTCTTTGCCATCCCTCTGCTGCCCTGAATCTCTTTCTGGTTGAAAAAATCTGCTCATCTTTAACAAACACGACTGAAAGGGGCCTGGAGGCAGGAGATGCACTTCTCCAGTGAGGAAAGAAGAAACAAGTTAAAATGCTGCAAGTTTTCCCATAACAGCCTATCCACTTTCTGAGCTGATTGCTTCTATTCAGGCACATAGGCAGGGTTTCCTGTGGCAAGAGTGAGAGCCTGTTAACTCCAAAGTCATGCTTACAGTGTGGAGAGGTAAACACCAATAAATCATGGAGTGTTTTTTCAATAGAAATAAAACACACACCAAAAGGAACAAAGATGTGGTTTGCTAGCTAAGGGATCGTGGGAAGAAGCATTTGGTGGGGAATCAAACAAGGCTGTTTTGAGTGAGATCCCACAGGGATTAGCAAGGCCCAATGCTATTTGACATTTACACCAGTGATCTGGAGGCAAATATTACAATACTGCTCATAATTCTTGCAGAATAGACAGACTGGTGGAAAGCTAAAGAATGGTCAGTCTGGCTACAGCAAGAAGCCCCCCTGCTTTTCGGACAAGTCCCACTGGTGGCTGAGGTCATGATTTTTGAAAACTAGAACAATAAACAAAATGCATTTTAATCTAAACAAATGTAGGGTTGGACACCAACTATCAAGGAATGCAATCAATACCTAACATATGGGAGAATCCTGGGAACAGTAGGAAAAAACTAGCACTGCCTCTGAATATAAGCAATTGTGGGAGTGGAATGTTTTGTGGAGGTGTGGGATATACATGATAAAAAAAACATTGAAAAACTGTAATGTGCATGACAAAAGTCATGCACATATTTATTGAAATAAAAAGATGTTTAAAAAAGAGAAAAACTCAAGTATGAAAGTTAAAGCCAGACAAGTTCAAATTATGAAAAAGTCTCCAGCAAAAAGGGCAATTAATCATGATAATCAAATTACTGAAGGAAAAAAAAGTGGATTCTCTGCCTGTTGCTCATCAAGAAAAAAAGATAAGTTAGCCAAATGAAAGTTACTTGGCATAAACATATCCAAAAATTCAACTATTTTAAAAGCTAGAGAATATGCAGGAAATTAAAATGTCAGAAAGGTTGCTGGAACGTAAATGAGGATATCTGCAGACAGAATTCAGACCCTTGGGCCATACTACATTTCACAACACTACAGTAAAGAATGTTGAATGACCAGAAAAACAAGTCTGACTCTTCTGATCATGCTCTAAAGAATTTTTGGTTTATTATCATTACTGGTGTGAATATCTAATCTATTTTACTCATAACCTCTCTTCTGTCACCAAATAAAGAGATTCATTAGTAAAAACATGCTGTTCTGTCAATAATGAATTTTACAGTCTGTTAGAATTTCTAGTAAATTTTCTGGTGTGGCAAAAAGAAAATTCTATTTCAAATCACTTTTGAAGGAAAAAAGACTAAAGTTAAAGAAGCTTTACATTAAGAATGCTTTTTAATATTTATGGAGGGTTTTTTTTCTTAGTCTGTATATTTCTATATTTCTAGAGAAAATGTTTCTATAGAAAATTCAGGTGTGTCCAATTTTAAAAAAAAATTTTGATTAAGGAATTTTTTTTTATCCATTAAATAAATTGTTCCAATAAACTTTCAGCCACTAACTTTTTTCCAGATTTTCAGGAAATAGACATCATCTTCAGGACAGTCTTTAAATAAATGTTTCCTGAAGTAGAGCTGAAGTAACATGACTGGTAAAGCAGCAAGCCTATTCTGGGTGCCTTCTTTTAGGTTATATTACTCAATGCATCATGCTGGCTTGATTCAGTCTCCTAGCAAAAGAAGTTGCTGACACTGAAAATAAGTTTCAAGAAGAAGTGTTTATTGTAAGCGACAAAGAAGAGATGTGCTTCCAAAAGTGCATAGTCAGAGAGTCAGGAATAGACAGTCTGTTGCAACCCTTGAAAACACAGCCTGACAGAAGGAAGAAAACAGACCTCTTCTTCCATTACTTTTCACCTATTTCATGAAATGATTCTGTTTAATTCATAGCATACTGAAGCAGAATCTGAATGTTCTGTACTTACATTCATAACTATTTCAAAAACATTGCAATACACTTCCATAATTATCGTAATCTTGTATATTGCCTCAGTCTCTATTATTCATGGTTTCATTCTAATAGATTTTTTTTTTATTCAACATGTAGGCAATTGAAAATTCACTGACTCACAGAACTGCTCCATCTTTGAAGAGCTGCAGAATTGTTTATGTAAATATGGTTCTACGAAAAGCAAGTCTGTCTGCAATTCCGGTAAAACTGCTGTGACACGCCATGTGATTGTGGTCAAACCACAATATTTTATAGACTCAGTCTAACCCTTTCTAGAATGAGGGATTTATAACCTCACTGATACACTCCACCAACGGCACATCAGATCTTTTCTGTTAGGCTTCAGAATAAAAGAATAGCAAAGCATGACTCACAGCCTTGAAAAAAACATGACCCTCTCCTGGGGAAAAAGTACACACAATCTCTACAGGATCTGAGCTGACACCATGCCAGAGAAGGCTGCCATGACTAAACAGTAAGAATCTGTATCAGCTGCCATTACCACACAGCTTTTGTTTGGATAATATGAGATATGGAGCTGTCAATGGTTAACTGTTCACAGGAGGTATAAATAGTCCTGTCAGATTTTGCATTCCAAGCTCGTAGGTTTTGCATCTCATATTGTCAGTAGCTATTCACAGAAGAGCTGCTCACTCTGCAGAGGGAAGTGAGCCCCAGGCACCCCTGCCACATAGCTGGGTGTGCAGACGTGTGTGCTACCTTGCCATTAAATTTCTGCCAGTGCCACAGATGGCTGCACACACATTCCTCACAATCCTGAGAGCTGATCTTTGTGCCTGACGGACTCCTGACGACCATGCTGGCAGTTGTTTGTGTGAGTGACAAAATCTGTGCCCCCGTGTCTAAGGTCGTTTTAAGAAGGAAGGAGACAGACGGCAGCTGGTGGGGCCAGGGGACAGCTGACCACAGCTGCTCACCTGCTGGAAACCCTGCTCCAGCATTTCCCCTAGGACATAGAAACAGCAAGGGGAGAAGTTCTCCTCTGTTCCAGACAGACCAGTCAAGTATGTTAGTATGTGCACTTCACAAAACTCTCTCCCAGTCCAAATTAGGAAAAATTAATCATTGGTCTACGTGATGTGCCATACAAACATGACCTGACAAGGGCATTGTGGGTGGTTTGGTGTTACTGGGCATAAAGTAAAACCCCAAGCTACAATGTCATGGGCTATGTTACCCTAGTACTACCCTGCTTCCCTAACTCCATCACACATCCAGCTGTGGAGTTGAGAGCGCATGCCTACTGCAGACTCTGCTAACAAAACCCCAAATTTGTCATTTTACCACACTACTTTGTAGAGTCATAGCAGATTTGCTCAGTTTTTCTACAGCATTAGCATCATTCTCTTCAGAGGCCCTTTATAACTACAGGTGTCAGGTGTTCAGTTATCACTTTTATTAGATCATTGTGTTATGGGCCATTAACACAAGTTCTCTTTATGCTCTGCCCATTTTAAAATTCATGATGTATTATACCTCTTTAGCACAATACAACCACTTTTACTATGTTAAACTAAAAATTGCCCTTAAGGCCTCAAACATCTAAATCACTGCTTTCCCTCCCCCATGTTGTTTAATTTCAAAAAATATATGTAGATATACTACAATCTGAGTAAACCAACAAGGGAAGCATTGAGAAATAATGTAACTTTCATTCTAAAGTTCACTGGCCCACCATAAACAAGAATGGGAAAAAAATTCTTTAGCAGTTACTTTACAACTAATATTATGTGTTACATCAGAAAAGGAGAGGCCAGATTAAACTCATATTCACAAGCAAATTGTGTCAGCTACCAATTCCATCACTCATGCATTGTTCTTGTGGCTTATCTCAGTACCCACGTCAACTCAAAGATTTAAAATTTATATTGCAATAAAAAGAAAACTCATGAGCAAAGGGATGGTGGAGAGGACAGTTAGTATTTTATGTATATTTTTAAAGACAGACTAACATTTGTGTTCTTACCTGCAAAACACTGCTTATGCAATTATTTTAGGAACTTCTATAGTGGCAAAATCAGATCCAAATATTTATACAGTATTGTCTTTTTCCTGTTTTTATTTTAACCTCCTGCAGTTTTGACAGTTTCCTTTCAACTTTTAATTATCAGGCCACCCAGCTCTATGTTAAAATGTTCAGGATCAATGTGCCACTGCATATTTAAGTGCTCACTCATGATGTAAAGTGCAGAAGCAGAACCAAAACAGAGTAATCAGTAAATTTAGGGAAGTTAATACATTCTAAGATGCCATGCTGTAGTACTAAGACAAAATATCAGCACAATCTTGCTTTAATACTGATAGCACACTGTGAACACTATGTCCTTACAAGAGGTTTCATCCCCAGGCAGAAATAAGCAGTGGTTAGCTACCACCTAAATAGACAAGAAAATGGACATCTGTAGACCAATTTGAGATTATCATAGTTGCTTCTGGCTGTAATAGCATTTTGATGAGTAGTTTGTAAATTGCCTGAGACTGCAAAATTATAGAAAGGACACACAATCATTAACATCATCCAAAACTATTTCAAATCCCTAGGAAGTTCATGAGATTCAGAGCTTAGTACTTTACTTACATGAGTTTAGAGTTGGATGTCTATTCAAGCATCCAATTCTAGCATCCAGCTGCTAATTTGCATCATCCAAACTAACTCAGACAGGTGCGAAATCCTTAGCATCTAGCAACATCTCTGAGGAGCCACAGTCCCGTTCTGGAGCCACAGTCCCGTTCTGGAGCATGTATTCAGCCACCTAAATCTGTTCAATACTTAATGGTCATCTCGATACCAAGACCCCAACAGGATGCATAAATTCCCAATGTCCTCCATAGGAGGCTGCTCCAGTGGATGTGGTCAAAACATGTCACTTTCACAGACTGAACAGCGAGCTCTTTTAATCAAAGCTTGAGTTTGGAAAACATGATCAAAGTTCCTTTCTTGCAAAGTGCAACATATAAGTTCCCACAGTGGAGAAGGGATTTGAAGGCAAATCTCTAATTTCTCAAGAGATTGTTGATCCTCTAAGTTACTGGGCTTGCAGTCTGAACTCATCTTTTAAGCAGTTTCACCTGGCTGCAATAATTAAATACACACTGAACCATACAATGCACAAGAACTGCTCCCCAGCTAAAGGTTTGAACAACTCATAGTAGGAGACTCATTCCCAAGGTAAAATTGATATCTTAAACAAACAAGACTAGATTGCAGCATGAAATTTTTGAGTCCACCTCATGCTTAGTATATTTTCCTGCAAGATGACTAATTATTTCTCCACTAAGACTATCTGTACATGGTATGAAGTCATAATTTCTTATTCCAAGGCAGAAAACATAACTGGCAAAATGCAAAGCCACAAGTGTCTGAGGTGAGAGGTGTTTGAGCTAGGGGAAGGAATGTGAGGTCATGTTCAAATTATAGTTTTATGTCATGCTGGTTTTGTTTTGGAGGTTTGGGGGGTTTTTCAGTTTAAAAAAGTCCTTGTTGAGCTACATCAAATGCATGTTATTCCTCCACATAGCTGGATTTTAATATGTTATTAATTCTACAGGGTAAAAAGTCCTTAGAAGTTACATATTGAACTTGAACAATACCACCCTGCTCCTTTTCTGATTCTTGATAATGCTGATACATGCTGGATGGTTTTGCTATTAACTTTTTCAAAAAAACAGATACATTTTTTTCTTTTTCAAAACCCCCTTAATGTAGTGCTCAACCATACTTGTACCTGCCACAACTCTGCATGATTTGTGAATAAGCATTACCAAGCCTTGCACCAAATGGGAAAATTGAAGGACGAAAAATACATATTTAAAACATCTTTTTAAGGCTAGAGTCAGCCATTTTTATTTAATCAAATTCTCCAAAGCTGGAATCTCATACTAAGAAACTTTTCTTTATACTTTCAGGTTATAAGAGTGGACTAAACCAGTAATTTTCTGTTTATATCACTTACCATGCTTTGCATGGGGAGAACAAAAAGCTCAGGATTTTCTGTGAAACATAAAATGAAAGAATACTTTTTAAACGCAGGCGGACAAGGACACAAGTCAGAAGCATCTTTTAATAACTCATGACAAGTGTGAATGTGACTGAGAAACTTCATATGATCAGATGACAAGCCTAATTAGGAGCATGCTGCTAAGGCAAGAATTGCACATTTCACAAGATCTTAAGGAAAGAATATTTATTGGTCCACAGCAAGGAAAAATAAAAATCCTGACACAATACCTTTCCAAAAGCTGCAGCTGTAGCCTCTCTCTTACTCCTTTAAAAGACTTCACTGACACTTGTCAGGTTGTTTTCAAGCAGTTAGGCCTAGATTTTTTTCCCAGGTTGCTCACAGAAAGAAAATCCATACCATGACAGATACAGTCTGGTGAGAAGCTGTTTGGAGTTTGTGATCTTTTACTTCTTCATATTTAACATACACCTACGTCTACAGAAATTACTTGTGTGGATTTATGCAAGTGCAGGCTGAAGGGTGGTTGCTTTTTTAAGAGAGATTGAAAATCAATAGAAGTACAATGTGAGATAAGCTAGTGCTCCAAAGACAGCACTTCAGGTACATCTGAACAACTAAAAAGTACCACCCCAAACCATTTTCTTTCTTCCTTCATAGAGCTGTATGGTGATCAGCCATCTGCCCTCAAGACAAACAAAGGAACTCATAGCTCAGGAGGACCAAAAATTAAAAAGCGCCTTTAGGGTATTTTTGCATTTTTCCAAGTCCTTATACTGGAAGGCATCTTCAGTGCCCAGAAAATGTAACCCAGATAGGAGACCTGTTCAAGTCACAGCAGCCTTCCTGAACTGAAGCATTGCCCTCTTTGAGCTGTTCTCTGACACAGTAAAAGGGTCTGTTTATAACCTGTACTCAGCTGAGGTTTTTTGCTTAACTAATTGTGCAGGTTAATCCTGCATAAGTACCATGCATCTGACTAGGAAATGGCTTGTTTCAAAATCACTGACTCTTTGTTCACAAAAGGAATATCCACCAGTATAGAGTGTCTGCTAAAACCTTCACTACATCTCTAGATTGCCCTGTAGCTTCACCTGTAACCTACAGCAGGCAACACCATGATGTAAGGTCAATTGCTGCCCCATGATAGTAAGTATATTCAGCATATCTTATGGGCTAGAGCATAATGGAAGCAGAGGTGATGTTTGTTGCAGAAAATCTGTAGAGGAAATAGTAATAGTAGGCACCCTGGAAACAGGGCATGGGGGCAGCAAAGTCCTTTACTGTAGGGATAAAACCCAGCTGTCAATGATCTCAAGCTGCAGATAGAGAACTATAGGAACTGCTGTTTGGGAGAGATCATGATTTCACAGGGAGAAGGAAAAGAGATCTCAATCACACAGAGAGTAATTTAACTGCTCTTCCATGACCCTCACTAACTCAGGGACAGCCTGCCTGCAGGCAGGGTCTGCAGGGAGGAAATGGCTGGAAGTTTTTCCTGCAAGTGCAGATCTCTGAAGTAATAACATGTGGTGTTGGTCCTTATGACCCAGCTATGAAGAGCAGTTAAGAGCTTTTGTGTTCCTCATATTTCTTCATTTAGGGATGTTCTGTTAAAAAATGCACATATATACATATCCTTTTTTTATTAAATTAATGGAAGAAACAAATATAGGCTGAGCATGAGACCACAGGGCATCAGAATGGAGCACCCTCTGCAGTGTTAAACAGTGCTGCTGTGTAACAGAATTACACAAGTGATGACAGGAATGGGATATATTGCAAAGAAAATAGAAGGGAACCATCCATGCACATATTTTGCATGCATTAACTTAATGTTTGTTCATATAAAACACCTTAAAAGATGCCAAATTTGTTTGTTCCAAGTAAATAAGACAAATCTGTTTGTTTAGATGAGCAGCAGACTGACTGACATAGTTTTGACAAAACTTTTGATACATGCATTGGAATACACAGAAAGCCAGCACACACACTGGTCTATGTTTGCAGTAAATCTTTAAGAGAAAACATACAAGACTTTGCATAGCTGGTAATTTTTGGCCACGCCATGCTCTCAAAAACACGTGATCTCTTAGAAGTCCCAGCTGTCTTCCTTTGAACCACACTCCTATCAAATGAGAGAGGATGACATGCCACAAATAGTCCATGGTAAACACACCAAAGAAAAAAAAAATAACTTCTCAAATGAACAATGTTTCACTTCACTCAGGCATAAATAAGGAATGCTTTGATGCAATTGCATCTTATCTTTATAATTTATGTTCAAGTAGCTTGCAGCAACCAGAGTCAAATGAAACCAAAGACCTGAATGCATGCAACTTACACTTAAACTGATAATGAGGATGGCTCTTTTTATGAGCATCATAAAAAGCGGTAACCAAACAATCACAACTGACTAATGAACTGATCTGGGGTCTTGGGAGAAAGATTTCTGTAATAAATACTGGAACTACAACATTACATTGTAATGTTAATTAGGTACATGACAGTTGGTAGGCAAAGCAGTTCTCTGATTCACTTCAATAGTACAAAGAAGGGAACAGATCCCCATGGCTTTCCATAAGGACAACATAATTTGAAAAATGGGAGCAATTCTGTAAGTATGATTAACCAAATGAACTACCATTTATTTTGGACAAGATCATGGGCAAAGAAACTAAAGAGCTCAGGCTACACAGGAGTGCTTAGAACATCTGCAGATGTATGCTTAACTAATATTTAATGGATGTGATTTTTGAAAATTTGTTAGAGGTATAAAATGAAATACAGCACATAAAACTAATTTGGGTGGTATTTTCTATTTAAGGTGCTTTTGGGGAAATAAAGCAATCTAGTAATGTAAGGGGTTTTAATCTGTGATTGGCGAACCATTTTGAACCTGTTTAATAGTTGAACAGGAAATATACTTTTTTGATAATTCAATGTTCTATCATGATGCATGCAGTCTGAAGCTGCAAAGAAATCATTAAAAAAAAAAACTATGTTCCTGCTTGCATTTCCATATTGAATACAAAATTTACTCTTGGAAATTTGAATAAGCAATGCAATGGTAAACTGCAACCAACCGTAAATTTCACCCACATGAAGAATTTTTCAAGACAATATCTCCTGACTGGCTACAGATACAAAAAAATGTGCAAGATGTGAAGATAAGCCTCCTGCCAGTACTAGGTTCATCTTTTACAGTATGCTTTAAAAAAGATACTAAAGCACCTTAAAGAAATTCTCCTGCTTTGTTTGTTTTTAGTATTACTAGCAAATCTCTATTTCACTTATATTTTGCAAAAATGCTGTCTCCTTCTCCCAAAAGAAATTTGAAGAAAACTCAGCTTGAGGTATTTACCCATCTGGAAAACTTCATGTCAAAAGTTATACTTTCATCAAGGCCTTACACACTACTTTACACTGATATATAGGAAAAAAAAATCTCCTGCATATAAATGCATTTGTATCTTTATGTGAGCTTCCAGACACAAAGAAATAGGTCTCATACAGGACAATAGCTTGTCTACTAGATAGATAGCGTTTTGCCCTGGTTGAGTGCAGTTTACAAAGCTCCAATAGTTTCCACATCCTAAGTAGGAATAAGTAGGTCACAGCAAAATATTCTTCACAGTCAGAAAATAGCCACTGGATGAAGGAAAGTTAAATAGCCATTATATTAAATTCTGCAAACCTGCCAGGTAAATGGCAGGGGGAAAGGGAAGAAACACAGAAGAAAAGGAAGAATCTCAAAACAAAGCACATAAGCCCCTTGAGGTCGAGCATCAGACCCAATTAGGTTAATAGAGTTTCACTGATTTGCTCCAGTTGCAAAACTGGTTCAAGTCTGTGTGTTCAGAGATGCAAGAGACAGATTGTACCTTGTTCCTAGCTGAGCCTTGGTTCCAGCTGTACCTTGTTCCTAGCTAAATATATAGCGAAGAACATTCCTCACACTCCTGTCACTAGACTGCTTCTGCATACTTCTGCCAGTGCAGTGGTGAACTACCCTGATCAAATGTCTTAGTCGTGGTGTTCTTTTAAGCTTTCCAATCCTAACACAATATTCACATATCGTTGCTTCTCAATTCTGTCTCACAGCTCTAGCTGCAAATCTAATCCTGCACACAGTCACCTTCAGTGGTTTCTCAGCACTTGGCTCTTGAGATGAGTCAGAGGTCATTGCTCTGGGTGGTATCCAGCCTGCAGTTTGAACATCATGAAATTACAGCATATTTTAAGCACAGAAAAAGCATCCTAGATTGCCATCATGGTACACATACCTGTCAAACAGCATCAGAAATACACATATGCTGTCAGCACATTCTAGAGACCACTTTGGTCTCTAGACTAGTGTGAGTTGTACATAAGTATCTCAGTGATTAAAATGCTAGTGGCTGGTCTACACCAACATTGGTGTAGAAGGGAAATAGTAAGAGTGAAATAAAGACTGAAACAACGAACATGTCTGGTGCCCCTAAAACAAATTTTCACTGCAAGTTAATTATGGTTTTCACGAGTCTTCTCTCTAACTGATCTGCTAGCCAATAAAAACGCTCAGATCCAAGCCCTAGGTAAGTCAGAGAGAGATTTGACCTCAGTCTACTTCAGTACAAGTTAAGGATTCAGGAGTTGACAGCCCTCCATTCACTGAGGCTACCCTCCAGCTCAGCTACATTTTCCTGTTTCCTCTTTCTGCCCTTTTTAATTAGAAACACCTTGCATTGGCTTGATCTTTACATCCTAGCCTACTCAGGCATATTTCTACATACAGGGCATTTCAATTAAGAGGCTTGACCTAGCAAGTCCTCCTTCTGACACGCTGCCCACAAGCAGAAAGAAAAAAAAACCACAAAGATTCTGGACAATCTCATAGAGTAACTAACAGTAGGACTCCTGACTTTGGCGAGGCATTAGGATGCAGCAGTTACCACCAAATAATTTCAAGCAACAGCAGATAGTTATCAGAGAATGCCTCTTTTAATACATTAAAAAAAAAAACAAAGCTTTTTCAGCATGCACATGGAAAAGATATGGCTTATAAATTCAAAGGAATACGACAAGGACTCACTAAGAGTTGTTTGATCCTCTCCCTTTCTCACTGGCTACATTTAGATGAGAAAGCAGAGGTAGTGGAGAAACAGCAGCTCCAAGAACAAGTGAAGGCAAAGATGTGGGGTTGGTGTCCACACCCACTCTGCTGACAGATTTATGGCTCAGAATTTTTAAGAATACAGTGACAAAGACAAAAATCAGAAGGCATTAATTACAATAGCAAGGGAAGAACCAGGTAGGAACTAAATTATAACAAGGCAAATCTTGCTTCTGTTGTAACCTCATTTTGCTGTTGACATTAAACCTGTCTATGGTTTTCCACTATGGTGGAACCACTATGGTTCCACAAGAACTATGGTTTTCCACTCTTATGTCCCAGATATTCAAAAGAGACTGGGAGCAAAAGTAAGCATAGAAACAGCAGACAAATCTATTTTGGCAGAACCAAATGCAGCAATTAATACAAGCTGAGCAGGAAGTACAAATACAGGCTCACTTGTCTAGATATGATTTCACTATGTGCAGTTGCTGACCTCAAGACCAGTACTGAGTAATTTTAAGAAAAAAAAAAAAAATCAATATATGAAGGCCGATATCCTCTATGCCACTATTCAAATCAAAAAATGTTCAAATCTTCTCGTATTACAGGTCTGAAAATCTACCAAATGTTGACAGGACATGACAGAAAGATTTATCTGCACTTCTTTTGCGTTTTTGCTACTCTCAAGACTTCTTAGAACTTAAAATGTGTATAAGTCATCAGAAAATACAGAACACTTCAAATGAAATGCCTGAAAAGTCTCTTTCCTCTTTCAGTCTGGATCTTGAAGACTATGATGCTTTGGCCACATTATAGTGCAATTGGTGTCTCAGTTACTGCTAGGATCCTTTATAGCTACTGCAAGGCCCTGCTTCTGGATTAATTGTTCCTAATTTCTGTTTATCACTTCTTGTCCTGTTCTGTGGTTAAACTAGTTGGAGCAGTTTCTGAGCAGAGAATCTAAGCCTATACCTCAAGTAAATAAAGAGCTAGCATATCCTCTATTCTGGGACTCAGTAACATCAAGGAGAAAAATTTCTTTTCCACCTTCAGACAGAATAATAAAATATCATTACACTGCTTCTCAAAAAAATCTGCTCCAGTCAAGACAATCTATGTCCACAGGAGTGAGTGTGTGTCAGCAAAAGGAACAAGAAACCTTGAAGAAAAGAGAAGTGGTTGGAGACAAGCTGCTGCAGGAGCTACAGAGAGAACTGCCAACAAGTCAAACCAGCTTCTAGACCAGCACAACAGCCAGGGCTGGTCTGCAGCTGAGCAGGTGCTGCAGGAGGTTGCAGCAGGCTGCACTGCCCATTATTTCCATAAGGAGGGGGGAAAGGCAGTGCTGGTAACAGCTAAGCAAACTGCACGCCAGGGAAATGCTGAAGCAGCTGCTGGACAGCAAACAGGCAGCAGCAGAAAGCACCCATCACAATGAAAGAGAAATGCATGTACAGAGCTACAGTATTGTACTCTGCTTCCAATTCACTTTCTGCCTTAATTAGAATTAATATTTTAAGGTCCTAAGAGAAATCCACATTACACATGGCTGCTCTTGCAGTAATGAGGATTAAATCAATCCTTTCTTCCTTCAGCTCCCCACTGGGAGCAAACATATGGCTTCTGAGAGGGTTTGACCCATTTCCCATCTGCCAGTGACCAAACCAGAGGCAGTTAAATGCAGCATCAGCACCCATCTATGAGAAGATGGAAAGAGACCTCCTGAAATTAAGATGAACTGATTCATCAAGTAAAGATTTTGAAATAAAAGAAAGCTTTTTAGTGTTCCAGAACTCATTAATAAGTACATTTGTATGAGTACATTAGGGTTTCATATAAATTTATGAGTAATGCTATGATAATGCAAATTCTTCCATAGCAAATATTCAGCTGAAGTTACTAGTCTTCATGATTCCTTTCATCATTATTTTAGTTGCTTGTAGACACTGCACATGGAAAATTTTGAGGTGGACACTGTTGGTCACCCCTACCATACAGTAGGACACAGTGAGGGGCTTCTCAAGCTTGTACATTTGATTACTCCAAAAGTAGCCATATTCCACTAATAATAATTCAATTTGATAAATATATTTATTTTTATGTTTATGTTTTTATCTATTTATTGATTATCTTTATTTAGTGGAGTAATCCACTAATGCAGCCTGTTTCAGTGGCCAGAGTTCTCTGCATCCATGTGCTATATGGTGCAAAGCTATCAGGTTCATGTCTTGTTTTCTCAGGATTTCTATAGTGCATTTTGTTATGGAATTGCCAGCGGCAGACTTATCCCAGGACTCTCATCCCAGGATAAAAGAGATTTAATAAATGCATTACAGTTTTTTGGAGCTGTGAAGCATTATTCTTCATATCCTTATAGTCACTCATGTCCATCTTTTAAAATTATGCTAAAACACAGAGCAGATTTTTATTTTGGTATAGATCTGTCAAGCAACAACCAGCCAAAGCTTAAGTATAGGCCTTTTCAGTTTTGCCATCATATCAGTTTTGAAGGAATTCAACTCTGCATTTGTACAGTTTAGGAACAAATTATTAAATGTCCCTTCCTGCTGATCCATTTCTCCAAATTCTCTAAAGACCTTCACCCTTCATAAAGCTTTCACAAAAAGCAATGAACGTAAATTTGTATTAGTCCCACTAACAGTAACAACAGTTCACAAGTGCTAGATGACTCACAGACTAACTCAGACTCACCACTAACTCAGTTAACCAAAGCTTTTCATTCTAGACAGCAGTTTATGTTGTTCCTGTCTTCATTCATTCTTTAGGCAGTATCCATCAGTTCTTAATTTAAGGAATTAAAGAGCACTCTTGAATGAAAGGCAAAAGTTGTGAAAATAAAAATAAAGATTTTAGCTCTAAATTAACTTCCAATCATTCAGAAATTATGTCTGCTGCTTTGATTTTAGGAGAATTGAAGTTCAGTATCTGATCAAAGCCTCAAGAGTTCACAAATTTAGAAACACATTCTTAGGCTTGGTAACCAGCACAATGTTTCCTGAGGTAATTAGCTTCACTGATTTAAGAAAGTTATGGTGTTACAGTTATACAGGCAGTAGATAGCAGACACCAAAAGCATAGCAGTGTTTTCTAGTATTTAATTTTTCATTTGGGTCATGTCAGAAAAGCCACAAGAACGTGTTCCCAGAGTACTTCACAATTTCAAACTGCAGAGCAAAGTAGGACAAAACGTCCCAAAAATTCACATCACAAATTGTTTTGAAGGCCAAGCAAGCACTTAGGCTAATCCACATATTAGCCACAGGAATGTTTCTTTTGCCTTCTGAGAAGCCTAAACAGCCTGACAAGACCAAACAACTCTAAAAGATCAATACCTTTTCCTACACATTAAAGCTGCAGTCTTCAAACCTACCTATTTTTAGCTGAAAGTCAATTTCTCACTTAGATTTTAACTCTGTTGTTACATATAATACATTTTTCTTTAGGAAACTGTCAATTAAAGAGACTGGAGTGGCTGTCAAATTTCATATTACCTTTATTCTTACTATTAAAATTTCATTTATTTTTATAGCTGAATTTTTATTCTGAAAATTTTATAATTATAGAACTACTTACAATTCTGAATTAATGTGATTAGGGAGATTTTTTTCTGAAATATTAGAAAACTTGAAAGAGGTTTTAAAAACATGGCAAATGTTACAGCTTTTGCTGCTTTTTTGTTGTTAATACCCCTTAATCCATTAATTTCAAACTTGTCATAATATTTTAGTCATCTCAGCACAGATAAGAAATTTCTCTCATCAGCATCAGAAACTGTGCCTTTAATTGCAAATTCTCTTTCCTTATTCTTTAAAATTTATTTGTAAGTTTTTAACTAGAATCAGCTTACTGGGAAACAAGACTCAAAAAAAATAATCAAAATGTTATATTAGCTTTGTACCTACACTTCACAGAATAAAGTCGGGCAAGTTTTAGAATGTTTCTAAAATATTTTTAAATTTTGAAAAAAGGGAAAAGTCTGCAATCAATTACTTTCTCATTTTCCTATTACTTTGATCAACAATTTTAGAATGCTTTGCAATACAATAATTTTTAGTGATTTTTCATACATATGTATGCGAATGCAAATATCTTTTAAAAATATAAAGAAGAAACTCATTAAGGCAAAAAAATTAATGGAAATATCCGTTTTCATATATTTCATGTAAAATAAAGGAAAAAAATCACTCCCACTTCTTACATTCAAAAGAAAAAAATGAAATCCTGTATAATGCACTAAGATAATTTAGTTATGCTACATATCTCTTAATAAACAAGCTGTGATCATCTCACCACAGAAAAATCTAAATGATGGGAACCAAAGTGGCTTTTTCAGTCTTGTTCCAGGATTCATTTATTTTTTTATCTGGGAAGACAAAGCATTTTAAATTCTGGCCCATGTCATCATATTGAAAAAATTTTCCTGTGTCTCACTCCTGGCTATGGATAGTTCTGCTTGCCAACTATGGTACCAGGTCCTTTTGAATTCTTTTAAAACCATGAGAAATCCTCAAACTCCTGGAGAAAATGCATTATTTCCCAGTGAAAAGAAAATCATTTGCCTGTTAAGCTTGTATACCAAACTGGCTAAAAAATGAATGCCTAATCTATGTGCTCCAGCTGCCAAAAAAAAAAAAAATTGTGGCTCTCATTTAGTTTCACACAGAGAAAATAGAACTTATACCAGAATTTTAATTTAAGTCCTTCAGTGCTATTTTAAAGATAGCATTTTACTATGCTTGGATTTATTAAGGAGATCATAATTCAGCAGTGTGATCTAATAGTCATGGGGGGGGAAAAGAAAAGGCAAAGTCAGCATTAATTAAATTGAGCTACATGCTAGAAGGTTACAGCTATTATTTTCAGACAGTAGCACATCTATTGGTATTATCTGCTGTTTTGCAGAGGCAAGCAGCCTATTCTTTGTGGTATCTGAAATATTAAATGTAAAGTCAGTAAAAATACTTTGTTTACAAACACAGTTCTTTTTAAAATCACAGCACAAGATTTTTTTATGTGGACTGATGCTAAAGTATATATAGGACAAATCTATTGTTTGTGACATGTTCTAAACGAACATGGATTTTAATTATATTCTTCTCTATTTACTTAAATTGTTTTATTCATCTACGATAAAGCATTGACGTATAGACAAAATTAATAGTGAAGAAAACAGATGCACTAAGGCTTCATTAGTTAATTGACTGAACACCTCCATAACGTTTAGTGGATGATCCTTCATTTTCAAAGGGTTCATGTAACATTTCTGACCCCAAAACACCAGTCTAAACAAATAAAAGGAGAACTGCAAGTGAATTACAAATAAAGGACGAGGACCAAACACAACCAAGATTTCAACACTGAGCTTGTGAGCCTAATCAACTTAGCCATTTTAATTATTATATTAAAATATAATATAAATCTGGATACCACTGGGCACGAGCATAACTAGGGAGAGGAGTGCCTGGAGAGCAGCCCTGCAGGAAGGGCCGGGTGGCACTGGCTGGCAGCCACTCGGTGTGAGCCAGCAGCCTGTGCTCGGGCAGCCCAGAGGGCAAACCCACCCTGGGCTGCAGCAAACACAGCAGCAGCCAGCCTCAAGGGGACACCACCCCACTGTACCCAGTGCTGAGGCCTCACCTCAGACCTGCTGTGTGCAGCTCTTGCAGTTTAGGAAGGATCTGAAGGTCCTTGGATGCATTCAGAGGGAAGCACCAAAGCTGGGAAAGGACTAGGAGGTGTTTCTTATGAGGAGCAGTTGAGGACTTTGGGCTTGTCTAGTTTGAACAAAAGGAGGCTTAGAGGCAACACCTCACTGATCTCTACAGCTTCCTGAAGAGGGCAAGTGGGGTGGGAGGTGTTGGGCTCTTCTCCCTGGTATACTGTGACAGGACAGGTGGTTCAAATGAGTGGTTCTTTGAATGGTTCAAAGATGTGCCAGGGGAGGTCCTGACTTGGCATTGAGAAGCATTTATTTACTGAGAGGATGGTCAAACACTGGAACAGCCCTCTTAGCTGTTGGTGTTTGATGCCACAAGCCTGTCAGTGTTTAAGAGGCATTTGGACAACATGCTGGCTGACCCTGAAGCAGTCAGACAATTGCACAAGATAATCACTGCAGGTTCTTGACAACTGAACTATTTTATTCTACTTTATTAAATATCAACAAGTAGAAAGGCTGATAAAATTATCTTCTGTTATTCTTGATATTTCAGACAAAAGAGATTTTTTTTTAATTTCTGCAAATCAATAGTGTCTTATTTTTAGACAAAAGCAGTTCATATTTAAAAGACTACAGCTGATATTTCAGAAACTTCATTCCTTATTTAGCAGCTCATTGCATTACAGTTTCTTTTCACCCAGAAAACAACTTTATTTTATGGTTCCAACATGGTTCTCTTCTAACCCCTAAAACACAAAGGGAGACAATATCTTTCTGGGTGGCAATGCTACACAAATAAAGTTTTTCCTAATTACAGAACACTGTCAATTTATTTTGTCAATGACTGGCTTCAGAGGTTCCTCAATATCATCAAAAGCTATGGTGGAACTATTATTGCCTCTTTTGACATATAACTGTGTAGTAAGTCCTTACTCATTAACTACAAGCTTATTACCAAGCATAAGGATATAGACCTAAAAAGCTTTGTAATGGGATATACAGCATTTCACTGTTAAGCCATTCATCCACATCTGGTCTAGCTTAGCAGTGACCTAGAATCATTACCATATGAAGACTCCTTCCTAAGTTATGCAAAAGGAACCATTTAGTCCCGTTTTTAAACTGAGGACATATCCACATCACAAGGACCCATTAAAACATCTTGCAGAGTGTCCAAGGATTTAAAAAATGAGCCTGCTTAGCTGAAGTTAAATTTATTATTACTGTGTTCTTAAACTCCTGCCGATTCATTTTCTGCATGCTGTAACCATACAGGATAAAGCCAGCAGATATATTTTTTGCATACTGTATTTTTTAACTCTTATTCCAAACATGATTAGAAATAGTGCATCATACCCATTAAATGGCCACAGAGGAGTTTGCAATTTTTGTGTTATTTTGACAGGAGCTGAATAGGAGCTGAGGCCTGTGAGGTCTTTAGGCAGCAGTTCTGGCCTGTTTATTCCAGCTGTTACCTTGTTCTCCCTTGGCTTGGCTTCTTGTAGCCAGCAACCCAATTTTTGCCCCTTTTCTGGCTGGGGTAGCTCTGTGCAAACTCTTTTTCCTGCTCTGTGCCCCTTCTCTGGGGCTTTATGCAGACTCCGGCTCTCAGCAGCCAGACTGTTCCCAGCTGCCTTTCTGCACCTTCCCATGGAGCAGGAAGCCCTCACAGCACAAACACACCCTGGGCACATTCTTTTCTTCCTCACAAGTCCCTTCCCTGTCTGCCCAAACATCCTAAAAGGATATTGACTCTCATGTTTAGCACTCCCCACATATTTCTAGCAGCAAGAATCACTTCTCGAAAAAACAAAAGATTTGTAATAGGCCATGTAGGAGGTCATGGCAGAAGTCTTTAATCCTGTCTGAAATACCTGCCATGCTCCTGGTACATCATTTGCAGGCCTGCTCTCAAACCTGTGGGCATTTGGGGTGGAGAGGAGATGCCTGGCACTTCTGTGCATGACTTCACACACACGTCTGACCATGTTGATGACAACAACAAGCACAGAAATGTAACACTAATATCAAAATGGATCACACTACTGTGTTTGGCTTATTTGCTTCTAGGATCTACAAAAAACCTAGCATTTACCATAACTACTGTTGACTTCTCCAAAATCAGGTTGAATTACATCAGCAGATGTTGTGATTACATCAGGAGTTGTGGTTTTTGACCCTAATGTTCTTACTGCCTGTCTACTTCATCACTGTTATCCCTGCTTTGTCATTGAATTGGACTTCATTCCCTAGGGCTATCATAAATAATCCCCATAAATTCACATTTTAAGTTTACCACCATGCTTTAGTTCAAAGAATTCACTGTAAGAAACTTTTTTTCCTATACAACAAGAACCTTTTATTTTCAGGTTCAATACTAGGAATTTTTTATACTTCAAATAAGAGCAATATAAAAACAATAAAATGCTAAGACATTTTCAACCATTATAGCCCACTCCACATAAAAATTAGTAAATTTTTCAATCTTACTTTCAAGCCATAGATACCTTACTCGGCCTTTTAGAAAATAAAATCACTTCTTTAAAGCGTTTGATACATTCCTGAAGATTTTGGCTACTTTACCCTTTTAAAGCTATATTTCAAAAACTGAAATCAGGATAAAATTTGGTAAGATTGTTTTATCATCTCTCAAGAAGGCAAAATACTCATGTTAGCTTCTTGAAAAATTAGTTTAAAACCTACCTGCATCATATTATGGTACTCAGATCATAATCAGCTTTCCAGTACACAAAACACTTTAGTGCTTCACAGTATTATAATAGCAACTGGAACTTCACAGACAAGACTAATAACATTTTCATTTTTTTGGCAAGAAATTGAGGAGCAAGATTATTCCCAAATCTTTACAGTCCCACAACCCTTTATCAAACCTTTCAATCTCAAATGAGGCACACACATTTCTATTGTTTTTACTTTTTCCAAGAATTCAGCTTGGCTTTGTTCAACCTCATGACACTTTCCTTGGGGAAATCACAGAATCGGGAAGAAAAAAAACACCAAAAACCACACAATATGGGAAGATATTGGGCCTGATTATTAATGCTTATTAATTATTTAACACTATTAAAGCTTATTAATGACCCTAGTAAGCCTTGAATAAGACCTACAGATTTATATTTCCATTAGAAGTGAAACATGAGAAGTCAGCAGGACTTGAGTTAGATCTGTACCAAGAACTAAGCAGCACCTGAGGCAAGATTCAGTGGCATGCCTGTAATAGGTGCAGCAGAGAAATAATTGCAAGAGGGAGGAAGTGCTAAGGTAGCTTCAAGAATAACCTAATGCTGATATTTTGGAGCAACTCCAAAATGTAACTTATCAGCATGCAATATCATCACTGGTAAGGAATCCCACTCACTGCTGCTGTGCTGCAGACCCTGCTCCTCCCAGCCTCTGCACAGCTCCCAGGGAAACTCTGACAGCCTTCCTCCACACCACTGCTGCAGGAATTCTCACTGGGAGCCATTCAAGTACCATTATGTCTTGTTAGCTTCCTCACTCTTCCTTTAAATTTCAAAAGAGCACTCGCAGGAGCTTGGATTTTAGAAGGGTGGAAAGAGTGTTAATCAATTTTTCTGTTTCCATATGTTCTAGATTTGTAATCTGGAGTCAATGTCCCTGTGTGTGAACACACGTGTGTCAAGTGAATGATTAGATATCAGCCTCCTTTCCCACCTTGCACATCTACTCCTATAAGCTCTCTAAAGCACAATGTTTTTCCTCACATTGAAAACAGACATAATTGGTATTGCATTACCACCCAAAAAGTGTAATACTCTGTGATTAATGACATTATGGGACTCTTCAGACTCTCAAGATGACAGAGTTGCTAATTGATCCTTAATGTTTGTATCAAATGGCTGGTGATCTGCCCTATGTTCACATTTTTATCAGCTTTCTAAAGGGTCACTGCACAGAATTGTGGGGTTTATCACATTACCCTTTTCATCCCATTTGAATTTAACTTTTATTCTGTGATGTTTTAGAAGAAAAAAGCAAGCTACCTTCTGCTTGTGGCCTAGCTGGCAATTATGAACTATCAACCAGAAAAGGAGGACTTAAATAGAGTCTTATGGCACAGATTTTATTTTCCTCACTCTCAGTAAAATTATTTGAAAGGCTGGACTAAATCACTGTGCATCCTGGCCCAGGAGATAACCACCTCTGAGTATCCAATACATCCACCATTTTTCTCATAAAGGGATTATTCTACCCAAAGATTCTTTTCTCAGCTGCCTGCAGGGGGAAGTGAACTGCTGGACTTTCTTCCACTGGGCTGTCAGGACGTGTTATTCTGCTGATCAAGGATCTTCAAGTACCCAACACTAATCAGTCCAAGACAGGCTAATTATAATCCCTGAGGCCGCCTCCAGTCTAGGAACATATTGCTAAAAAAAAAAAAAACAAAAAAAAAACCACTATGAGCCTCGCCAAGCTGGCATTTTTCCTAGCTCCAAGTGGTATCAAATTTCACTTTCAGACTGTATAATTTTCAGACTGGCTATAGCTGGGGGAAATATCATTTCCTAGGCTGAAGGTTTGTTGAGGTTCTCTATAACCTCTGCCTTTCCTGTGGTTCTCCCATACCAATGAAAGCACCTGACAAATAAAAAAATGTTATTTTATCTTCATATTTTGCTTAAGTATGAAGAGGTATTAAGGCTGTCCATAGTCTGAATTTATTAAGGATTAGTTAAAACCTTGTGGTATTACTCAGATTAAAAGAATCCATCAACAATTAACAGTTAGTAAGAACACAGGGAAATGCACAATTCAATTTCTAAACCATTCAATAAAGTTCAAGAAAACATGCTGTTGGAGTTCACATATGTATAACAGTAGCTTTAGGTGCTGAGTTAAGCAGACTAGTTTTTTAACAATTTAACAATTCAAAATATGAATACAGGAATCAGAGCTACATGCCAGTATATAGGACTAGGTAAGACAAAACTGAAGTGGATTCTAAATTATACTGGCAGTCAGAAAACAGAGGTTAATTTGAGGTCTACTTTTACTCTTTATCACTCGAAGTGCCTTTCTTGCTATGTTCCTCTTCCCTGAGCTATTAGCACATTAATTGGAAATACACACCCTTAGCTTTCTTGACACAGCTATTCTGGTTTCAAAAATAAGTATTTATTAGACTGGAAAGAGCAGTATCTCCCCAACCCAGGAGACTGCCTAATTCAAAGCAGATGTTAGTCCCATGTATCTTACATCTCATTTTAATGCATATCCATCTGTCAATAGATAGTTTGGGTTGTGTGCTCTCTGAACAAAATCTAGGCAATAAAGTTTCATGAAGATCAACAGTTATTTTGATGAGTCTGCAATGACTGAAAAGACAGCATCTTGTAGAACAATTCTTATCAATCTCTGATTTTGGAAAGGAGCCCTTGGAGATCATGCAAAAGCATGGCAGGTCCCCCTTCCACAAATTCCAGTAACATTAAGGAGAATGGCATGCACGTATTGCCTAAAGCTTTACGACCAGGTGGTGCTGCCTCTCCGTCTATATGGAAACCACTTCCCCTCAGCCAGCAGAGATACTTGCATGGTCATCTCAAACTTAATTGGAGAATTCAGCTGATATTTTCAATTCAGCAGGCTCAACATAGTTGAGCATACACTACTTATAAATGTAATTTTGTGCTACCTAAACCACTGAGCTTTTGATACATTTTGTAAATGCACAGCAGAACAGTCTTTTACCTAAGACCAAAAATCCCTAAAGCTAGTTTCCTTGCTTTAGGTTTTAATATTGCATTTTCCAGCACCCACATCTCTTTCATTCAGCCATTCTCCCTGGTATCTGCTACTGTCTTGCCTGTATGTAAATCTGTGTGTAAAGTTAAATTGGTTAAATGTGAAAGGGGCACATTCAGTATCAGACCCACAAGCAGTTTCCAGTCTCCTTGATTCAAGTATCACAGGCCACTACCTTTCTTGTAGCTTATCACTTCTCTGACCAACTTTTACTCCCTATCCTGTTACACTGAAATTTAAACCCAGAAATTCCTTATACTAGCTTTAGTACATTTTCATGACAACCACAGGACATAGAGCACCTAAGATCTTTACTCCATCAAATACTAATTGAGTACCAGTGTCCTACAGAACTCACCATTCAGGCCCTCAAGATGCTGACAAACAATTCCCTATAATGCCTAACAAGAACAGAAACAAGAGACATCTGGGGGAGATTTATCTCTCTTGGTTAAAGTGACTTGACAAGTTACAGCAAAGTAAAGGGATCACATAGGTGGGACCAGCAAATGAAACTGAACTTCCAATCCAATTCAAAATGACCTAACAAAGCAGAACAGAAGGAACAATTAAGACATTTTCAGTGTAATTCACAGAAATACAAAATCAAGCCTCTCTGTTTAAAAGTTTACTTTAAAAAGCTGCATTGCATACAGGTACAAAGCACTTCAGGGGTTAAAATTCTTTTCTTCTGAAAGAGCTAGCACCATTATTGCTGATACACTGTTTATACAGCATGCACTGAGTATATTTAGATTCCACCTTCTCCAGGTACAAGAAAACCTAAAATCCCCTGATTATTTTCAAAGGTTATCTGTGCATTTTAACATCAAAAAACTGGTCGTTGCTGTTAATGACCTAGTAAAATATTAGGATTAAGTTTTGAGAAGGAATAAGACTAGAAGGCATACTAAGGATCTATAGAACAGACCCCACATATTTTAATAGCTGACCCTTAAAATGGCAACTTACATATCTGCTGTGTCATTGCCTTAGCAACAGACTAGACATGCTGAAATCTGACAGATAGCAGGCTTTTCTAGCTGAAGCTATGAGTTTNGAAAGGGAAAAAATGTAACACAATTGACCATATAACAGCATTCCTTGGTGGGCTTGGTTACCAACATCTGATGTTGTACTATGTAATGCAAAAAAGGCATCTGTCCTTACTTCCCAATTTTCTACCTAATGATCATAATATTTCAGTTGGTAGGTTTATTGTTTTCTTTTTTTTTTTCTATTTTGCAGACATNTTTAAACCCAGAAATTCCTTATACTAGCTTTAGTACATTTTCATGACAACCACAGGACATAGAGCACCTAAGATCTTTACTCCATCAAATACTAATTGAGTACCAGTGTCCTACAGAACTCACCATTCAGGCCCTCAAGATGCTGACAAACAATTCCCTATAATGCCTAACAAGAACAGAAACAAGAGACATCTGGGGGAGATTTATCTCTCTTGGTTAAAGTCACTTGACAAGTTACAGCAAAGTAAAGGGATCACATAGGTGGGACCAGCAAATGAAACTGAACTTCCAATCCAATTCAAAATGACCTAACAAAGCAGAACAGAAGGAACAATTAAGACATTTTCAGTGTAATTCACAGAAATACAAAATCAAGCCTCTCTGTTTAAAAGTTTACTTTAAAAAGCTGCATTGCATACAGGTACAAAGCACTTCAGGGGTTAAAATTCTTTTCTTCTGAAAGAGCTAGCACCATTATTGCTGATACACTGTTTATACAGCATGCACTGAGTATATTTAGATTCCACCTTCTCCAGGTACAAGAAAACCTAAAATCCCCTAATTATTTTCAAAGGTTATCTGTGCATTTTAACATCAAAAAACTGGTCGTTGCTGTTAATGACCTAGTAAAATATTAGGATTAAGTTTTGAGAAGGAATAAGACTAGAAGGCATACTAAGGATCTATAGAACAGACCCCACATATTTTAATAGCTGACCCTTAAAATGGCAACTTACATATCTGCTGTGTCATTGCCTTAGCAACAGACTAGACATGCTGAAATCTGACAGATAGCAGGCTTTTCTAGCTGAAGCTATGAGTTTTAAGGGGAGGGTATTTTAGCAATCAAAATCTGATTTATAATTCTGAAAAAAGGGTATGTTTTAGGAGACTAGCAGTGCTGCTTAAAATACAGGAAGGACGCACACTAGCTAGTACAGCCTTGGCCAGGGAATTAGCCTCTTCAGCAGGAAAAGCTAAACATGATCTAGCACACTTGAAAACTGTAAGCAGCCTGGAGTAGCTTCATGTAACAGCTTTGAAAGATGTCCTTATTTGACAACATCCTCAATAGACCGTGGTTATTCCATCAATAGCACTCAGCTCTGAAGTAAAGCTTTTCAGGACAAAAACTGAGTGTCCAGAAAAGTTTTTCATTAGTTTTTTTCCATCATCAACTAGTATTTTGTTCGAGTTTCTTTAAGGCTTGTTTTGCAATATCAGCTGAAAAACAACTTTATACAGCCCTCAGACTTGACAATATCAGGCTCCTTTCTTTTTGGTTTGTGTTCATTGTACATGTTCTATCAGCCTCTCAANTGTTTTCTTTTTTTTTTTCTATTTTGCAGACATGTTTTGTTGTATCAACTATCTTGGCAGAGAATATTCTGTCACAGCAATCTGTTAAACAGAGGAGCACTACTCTAGCCAATAAAGGAAATGCTGTTTTAAAACTTTCAAAACAAATGTGGGGTTAAACCACTTTGTCAAACCAAGAAGTGCAGGGAACTTTTTCCTTTCTGTTGCAAATTAAACACCTAAAGGTGCAGCTTTTTGTTTCATTTTAATCAATACAATCAAGGTTTGTCTAAAACACCATGATAAGCAGATACTCCTCTTTTGAAACTAGAATGTTCCAAGCTTCTCGTGTTAATTCACAGCCTAGTTTATAGCAGGTAACAACCATTTTTTGTATTAAATCCCTTGAAAGTTCATGATGGACCTCCACTAAAAGCTCAGCTTTTATTTTTATCCAATAAAACCATGACCAGTAAAAAACAACCAACCTGAGAAAACAAAAAGAACAGGAAAATACAACAACAGACAAATAAAAGATTATAATTTTTTTTAAGTTCTATACAAGCAACAGGAAAACTTTCTTCCAAGTCTGCCAAAGGTTTGCCAAGAGACTTGGACATGTTACTTATCCCTTATAAGGAAATATTTAGGAAAAGTGAGAAAAAAACTATTCACCTCAAGTTAAGACAAAAAGGGATTTGCCTTTTCCTCAGGTGTCTTTACAGCCCCTAGCACTGTAAGGGTTCTATCCAAGCTCCAATAGAGAGACCTGAATTTTGTTATTTTAAAACATAGTAATAACCCTGAAGTCCCACAAGTTTTCTGTATCTAAACTTTCATGAGCCACTTTTTAGAAACTGACCAAACTTCTTGCAATTTAGAAGAATTGCAACATTTTTCCAAGGGATTTAAATAAGAACAGAATGACAACTTTGTAGAAGAGAGCAATTACAGTCATACAATTCAGGAACAGCAAGCTGGAAGGAGAAAGTAAGACAGAGGAAGTCAACATATGATGGAATTGAGAGGAGCTGAAAACAAATATAAGTCTAAAATAACCTGCAAGGAGGACTTATGGAGATTACACAGGATGCATTTCAAGACTGAATTAAAGATTCAGCTATAAGCTTATAGACCAGAGGAAAAATGCTGCAAAAATCACACAGAAAACAAACAACCAAACTTGCATTCAGATACTAGCATTCTTCATTTTATCCACACACCAAGCTGGCAAAAAATCGATATTAATATCTGGCAGCACATGAAGCAACTTCATGTCTGCATCCTAATTCTGAAACTGACAACATTGAACTTACAAGAGCATCAGTACAGGGCAGCTCTTGAAAGATGAAGTAATAGATATACAGCAAGACTGAAAGCAGAACTCATTACTGCAGTTGGGTGCTTCCTCAGTCAAATGCTAGGAGTTCTTTTAGCACAACCTCATGCTAACAAAGGCTATCTTTCTAAGTATGTCAGGTCCCATAAGGCGCTGTACCACGGAGGCTGAAAAAAGTATGTTATAGAACTATTTCCTCATTGAAGTCACCATCACTTGAAAGACCTCTTTGCCAAAGAGAGAATGCATATTTCAGCTAAATGCTTTGGGTCTCTGAGAAAGTAGCTGGGTGTGGAGCACCAGCAGTGCTGGGGGTCAGTAATTCCTGTGCCTGCTGCCCCAAGGGTCAGGTGCTTCCCCTTCTCAGAGCCTTTCTGCTGCCCCACCCTACAGAACAGTCAGTCTTCCAGAGCCAGCTGCCTGCCCTGAGTGCTCTTACCAGTTCCAGAAGCCACTGGGCTGGCAAAGGTAAGGAAGTGTCAATACAGTTCACAGTGCTCATTCTCTATCCTTGACTTTGAGGCTGATCCTCTCCTCAGGATGCAAAGACTATCCCTCAGGCAGGGGGACACGCCTTATATTTACAAGCTATGTCCACTTCAAGGCACCTGAGAAGACATTCCTGACACAGCTGAGGAAAAATCCCTCCTTGCCACGGGGACTGAACACTGGACAAGCAGGAGGCAACAGCATTTTGGCCAAGTGTGCCAGAGCAAGCCTGTATCTGACACATGCCATGAAAACTGAGAGCTCACGCAGAGCAGAGAGTGTTCCTGGCTTGAAACGTCTTGTCTGAAAATGCCAGACATTGTAAAGTACTGAATTTTTTGACCTTGGAGGGACAAAAAGCTGAGTCAGCCTTGCTGGGATTCAAAGCACTCAGGAGCCCAGTTATTTGAAACTGTCTTTCATGCACCAAACAGGAAGGTAAGAGCTATCTGGATTGTTTTTTTTAATTTATTCCCTCTTTTCCTCAGAACCAAAGCTTTTCTGAAGGCTTTTTAAAAATAAGAAATATTTTGCTACATGAAAGCACATTTTGATATTCAAAAAGTGATTTCTGTGATGACCCTTCTGACATTATATATACACATAAATATGACCATACCAAACTAGTTAAAGAATTCCTATTAGACACTTTTAGCAGGTTTTTAATGGATATGAAGTGGGGGTAGATATATTTTCTGTAGATTTAAAAGTAAAATATAAAAGTGAATGTGAGAAAGACAAAACTCTGTGGGTCTTTGTCCAAGAACATGGATCAAACAGCATACATGCCTGTGCAGCAAGCAAGGTACAGGTAGCCTTTAAGCACTGACAAAACAGAAAACTACTACAGCAACAGCTTGTTAGGGTTAGAAACACAGCTGAGGTCTGCCTTGCCCTCTGCCAAAGTCTCCAGAGGCTGGGAAGCACAAGATGGGATCTGCCTTTTCAGGAGAATTCTGGATCGTGACAGTGATGTCAGATATGATGCCCATCCATTGCCACTTCCATCCCCTGTATGTCCTGTTCCCTCACTAATCTGGTCTCCTTTTGGCTCTCCATCCAGTTCAGCTTTTCCATTGACTCCTTCCTTTCCTGTGGCAGGAAAGACTTGGCCCAGTCTGAGTGACTCATTGTAGGGGCAACATATACAACCTTCTCATTTGCTGCAGCTAGAATCTAATTAGTGCCTGTTTTTATAGATAAGAAAAAGCAAAAGCCATCTTTATCCTGTCCAGTCCACAGAAATGTTAGTATTCAGACATAAATTAGTTCCAAGATGGCTTCTTGTTGTCATCTTTTCATTTATGCATCATTAATTTTGTCCCAGTAACACCATTATAATATCTCATTACAAAATGTAAAGAAATTTCATGATAAAACATAGGCCATACTTACAATACAAAATATAGTATTTCAAGAGAGAAACATGATATCTTTTAATACACATGATTTTTTTTCCTTTTAAAATCAACTCTGGAACTTCAGACATTCTGCCCCTCCCTGAAGCTAGGAGCACTCAGCAGAGACCAAGGTGGGGGGAAAATCAAGCCCAGAATTTTGTCGATATTTCTTTCATGATACAGCAGTGACTTTTACAGAAGGGTGCAAAAGTAGGCTAGGACATAGCATGGGAATTCTTTAAATTATTTCTAATTCCTCAATTACTTTGAAGGAAATATTTCATCAGCATTTTGGAAATGCCATCAATTCTAATCACTACCTGAGCACTTCTTCACTACCTTTGATGGGATGAGTCTCTAAACACAGCTTCACTCCAGATCTGTCAGAGGTGGGAGGCACAGGACGCCCACACACTGTTCTACTGTAACATGACCTACAAAAGATTAAGTTCAGAGCATAGTTCCCTCAACTCCTCTTTAGAGGAGAAAGAAAAACTTCCTTCCATTGAGGGTGTGCTCTGAAGCCCTCTAGGTAGGCTTTGCACTGTTGTACAGTGAAAAAAAAAACCCACAAAGTGTTAAAAATGTACCAACTCCCATTACTGAGGTCAGGTTTTGTCATCAGCTCCTGCAGCTGCTTTGGGAAGAACCAAGCTTCTGTTTCTCTCTGCATTGAGTGCTAAGCTATGTAAGAGCTACTTAATTGATGATATAATAAAACCCTTCAGAGCAGAGTAAAGATTAAACAGTGACATCCTTTCAGTTCACTACTACACACCCAACTCCACATCAGTATGATTCTGCATATACAGAAGAACCCTGGCCTTCAGCTTAACTGTCCAACTATAGTTCCTGCAGCTACTTCAGGGAAGAATACATGTATTTACAAAACATATTGCCTTCAGTAATGGTATAAGGCCAGCTGTGAAGCAAAGCTGAAAGCAACACAATTTTCACACCGCCAAATGCTGTCTCACTTGTACCAGTTATGAATCTGCCTCAACAACAAGCAAAATTGTATTATATCTTTAGTGTTTCTACATTTGGTCATGCTCTGACTCAGGCAATCAGGCCTTCTTCACTCTATACTTTTCCATATCCTCATATACAGATCTCAGTGCAACACTTGGGCCCATACAAAAATTAACAGGAAGCACTCTATAATCAAAGCATTCAGCAGGAGTCAGAATTAGCCAAGACTGACAAGAATTAAGTGGTGTCATCACACTCCATTATTTGCAGGTGTTTCCCAGGACAAGCAATGCTGTAAGAAGTGTGAAGAATAGAAAGTAACAGGAACTTTTTAAAAAGTGTCTAAAAAACAACATCATTTGTATTCTTATTATTAGGGGGAAAAAAATTCCTCACTGAGGGCTTCATAGTAGGTCATGCCTTCATTAATACCATCAAAAGCTGTTCTTTTTCACCCAGTATTTTTCCCTTAAGTTTTAACATTGATCTGAGAAATTCTAGTTGTAATCAAGTCACTTTAAAATCAAAAAAACCCCATTTTTATCATTATTAATGATGCTAAGAGCATAATATTTAAACCAGAAATATCTTACATCCATGTCTTAGTGGCTGTTCTTCTGCGATCTCTAAAGTTACACATTAAAGGCATTGCTCACCAGCTTTCTCCACACCTCTGATTGTGACACTAGGCAGGCATCAGCTGTCCTGCCCTACCCCCATCCTCCTGCTAACTCATCCCTTCTGAGTTGGCCTGATGGGAGCACAGCAAGTGCAGGAGACCCCTACTTTCATACTGTAAAATGCATCAGAAATAAATAAAACATCATTCTAATAATTAATTTACAGTCATTTGCTTTGTGCTTTGCAGAAAAAAAAAATCATGTATGATTCTGGCAGCACAGTACAGACTGCATATTTAAGATATAAGAGCTCTATTCCAGCTTGTGCCAGACAAGAGCATCACACATGCCCCGACGAAGAGTAGTCAGATCTCATTATATTTATTACTTGATCAAATATAAGGGACCAAACCCCACAATAAATATTGATATCACTACAAAATTAGTGGTTGCTTTTTTCTTGCTACACTTTTGAAATATAAGCTACACAGGGAGAAACAGAGCCAGAGACCACTCCCTAATTCCTAGTGGACATATTGATCAATTAAAATGACATGTGTCTGGTCTTTTCTTTCTGCCTAACAGCAAGCAGCAGAAAGACAATATTTCAAACATGCAAAATCAAACAATAATGTTTTTATATACCATCCAGCAAGATTAACTTGAAGTTAAGCAAAATAAACCTAGCCTCCAGAAGCAAGACCTTAATACAACATAAACAAATATTGGACATTGTAAAGAATACTGTACAGTTACTAAATTCTGTAACATGATTTTAACTAGCTTTCCAAATATAAAAGGTATGTGTTTTCTTCCCAAGATAGAGGTGGAAACCTATTTAATTATTCCTATTATTTTATTCATAGCAAATCCCCTCAGAATGCTTGAATCTTTGGCTACACCTTTTACTGCAGTTGCAGCAGAAAAAAAAGCTTGTTTTCTTTCCAGTAAAAGATAGGTCTAAAATTCACTAAATTCATATTAAAATTTAAAAAACAGACTCAAAGAAAGTAAAACAAGAGAAGAGCTAAAAGCTACTGTCCTTTCAAAATATTTGGTTATTGTTTGACAATTAAAACTGTTTTGCTTTTTTAAGAATACCAATAGAAATAGGACAGTACTGAACCATGTTTAAAATCAATACTGTTCCAGTTGCTTGTTCAGCACCAGTTTGCACAGTATTTTCAGTGCTATCAAGCTATGGAAGGCCAATATAAGTAAATAGGTGATGTTCATGCTATTGAGATAAAATAGGTTCAAAGAGGAGCTAAACATAATAGGAATGCTTAAATGAAGAGACAGGGAAAGGAACTAGCTATGTTTATGGCATTAGAAATGAAAACAGCTATTCTTTCCATTTAAGCAAATCAGACAGTAGCTACTTTAATTGGATTGTGAAATTTAAATATATTCTTTTCAAATATTCAGGCTATTATCACAAACGCAAAGGCAAGTCTAAACATTCAGACTGAATGCCTTTTCTGTAGGCCTTTGTCTTAGCCTGTCTGCCTGAAAATAATACTTAGGCATGCAGCATCTTTCTTCAAAATGATTTTTGCAATGCAAAACCCACACACTTACATTAGGAAAACCTTATAAAACAGGAAAAAATAACCCTGCAATTAAGAACAGCACAATATTTCGCAACTTACCATGTCCTGTTCAAATCATCCTCTTTTGATGTTTACGGCACATCTGTAAGATGCAATACTAGGAGGTGCCTTGTGTGACCTGCTGCATGATGCTGTGACATCAGTTCAGATGATGCAGCTCATTATGGGAAAGACTGCTGTTGCTATGGCAACTGAGATGTGATACGAATCCTTACTGCATTTCCAGGGGAGTCCGAGACAATACGGAAGCCCTTTAAAGAAACAGACAAAATGCAAACAGGCTTTTAAAGTATGGTGCCACGGATTTTACAGTCCACATTAGTACATGTCTGCTGTTAAAGAATATTTTAAACAAATTATTCCTGCGTGGTGATACAGAATTGAGATGTATGAGCTATAAATTATTTCTATATTTAAAACTTAATATCTTGTATGTCAATTTAAGGACAAATTTTATAAGTCAAATTTGGTTATCATGTAAGGGAACCTTACTTAAAATAAACAGTCAGTAGCATGATTTTAACACTAAGGCTCTAAAGGCAGTAGTGATTGAACAGTATTTTAAGAAATATATATTTTCACTCCGCCCCACCCTGCTCCCACATCCAAGCTGTCATTTACAAGAAAAATCTTGTTGCTAGGGAAAAACACTTGATACTTCAAAATGAGCAGATTTAACACTGTTGAAAGAATGACAATGAGTTTAAAAAAAAGTGCCAGGGCAAGGGGTGACTTTTTATTCAGGAGAGGGTAAATAAGTTTCTAGCCAACTAAGTAAAAATCTCCTTATCATTTTTCAACTGTAGGACAAACTGCACTGCCCTCTGCATGCCGAGTAGCCTGGCTTTCATCTGCCATCAGACAGAGAGATGAGTGAAGATTTTGAAATCTGTGGGCAAGCTGCTGCTAGTGCTCAGTGGGCCACACTGCTGCCAGCCTCCAGGTAGAGCAGGAAGGCCAGCAGAGCAGAGAGCCCCTCCCCAAAAACTTCCTGAAGGCCTGGGGCTGGAGGCCGAGCCTGTAGACTTTATCTTCTACACCAGGAACCTGCTCACATTCTCTGTTCAGAGTAGTGACAAGAGAAGCAAAGGTTATGTGAACAAGTACTAAAAAGAGCTGCCTGGAAATTAAAATTCACAACTAAAGAACCACCAGCACATTTTTGGCCACTTGCCAGTTCTATTTGGATGAGAAAAGTTTCTAGCAAAAACTGCTTTCCCTAGCCATGAAAATCCCTTTCTACACGGTAGGAAAGAAAGCACACAAAAGGCTGGACCCTATATGCTTGATATGTTGAAGCCCAGAGTAAAACAAAAGCTCAACTTGAAGCAAGAAGCCTCAATGCCCTGAAGATTTCCAATAATGCCCAATGTGCATGCCACTGTCTAAAACCCTTCAGCCCATTAAGCTTTAGCCTGTAAGTAAAACTTTTGATTATTGATTTCCAAAAAAACCATAGGAAATAATAACACTCACTTAGCCACCCCTCACCTTTGAAAGAAAGAAGAGACTTTGATACCTTTGGATTAAGGTGTCACAGCACATGTCACAGTTGGGACGGCCACAATACACAGAGTATCACCATACCATTGCAGAAAGCTTCAACCCATACAGAGTAACACCACTTCAGAAGGCTGCAAGCATCTGCCCTTCTTGTTCTTTAGCCCAACCTTTTACACCCTCATGTTCATGCATTGCACCTGTGTGCCTCTGTTCCCTTTGGTGGTTGCTCAGCACACCTGGGCACTCCAGGTCTCATTGCTGTCAGTGCTGCTCACCTGCTTCTCACAGCTGTAGCCCATTGAGGATGAGGCTCTGCTGCAGCCCCACTCCCAATTACCACAAAATATGTGCCTACATTAATGAATTAAATAAAGTCTCTCCATAAATCTGGGAAATGTCATAGACTTCCTAATTAGTCCTGGCTTGACTTTGTATGGCTCCTTTTTTACAGTTTCTCTCTTCTAATACTGATCCTATGTCATTCTCAACAACACAATAAAGCCCTCAAACTGACTCAGTATCAAATCCAGTCTAGTGATTCATAATGAAGAGTTACTCACAAAAGAGCTATAGCTCTAGATTTTGGAATGCTTGAAACTTCCTTAGGTCTCTGAGAATGTAATTCACAATTTAGAAGAGGACAACACAATTGAAACTCCATTTGTGTTAGACTGACATGAAAACTAAGGTATGTCATGTAAGTTAGCAAAGTTTATGTTGTGCTGCATGCAATTCTGATCAAATAACATGAGTTCCTGAAATTTTCCTTAAAGGAACTATTTCTATTTTGTTAATTACTATTTGACATGATTTCTACTACCTTTATTGCTATGGAAATTGAGTTGAAAAGAGGCAGTGAGATTTTATTTTTCTTAGGGCAAGGAGGATATTCAAAAACATCATTATGGCAAGCCAGGAGTCATAATCTAGTTGATACTAGGGCTCTGCCTCATGCCCATCAGCTTGCCCTTTGTTCCCAAACACTGGGAAGGGAAAGTGGTGAGGTGGGCACATTGGGGAAGCACACCCTGGGCCAGCCCCGCCACGGTGGGGTGGAAGTGCCCACCAGACACCCTTTTCCAGCCTCCTGCTCCAGACTCTCCAGAGGGCATCTGGCTGTATGTGACCTTCACGGAAACTTCTCTGGCAGGAGTGAAGCAGCAGCATAGCTAACATGGACACAGAGGACAATGGAGAGGGAGGGAGGGAGGTCAGTAAAAAACAGGGAAAATACCAGGCCATTTTTTTACAAAGACTTCTGCCTACTTATTGCTAACTATAGGCTGTAATGTGTTTGTTTATTCACATATGCAAATGATACACAAATGAAGACAAAATTATAATGTTTTTCCTGACTTTTGAATGTTTGCTATTTTTTAAATATCAGTTTCTTTTTAATCTTTCCCAAAAATTATTTCTCATGAGCCAAGGCACATCTCAGCTACAACAGGAATGTCTCAGGCTGAGCATAAGCTAAGTATTTGTTGCACAGGTCTAATGGTACTATAGTGGCTTTACATGGAGGACTGCAATCACAAGGTGCTAAAAGGAATTTCTACCTTATGGATACAAAAGGTAGCACCCACAAACTTCACAATCTCCTAATTAAATCTGCAGGTCTAGAGGAAGACAGCTGGACCTAGGTGCTTTGGATCTTTTTTTTTTTTTTTAATAAGGAAAGAAAAAATTAAGCTTTTTTACTTCATTTTTTGTCCAGGGCTGACAAATCTTCTAGATTTAAGCTTAAAAATTCCTTTCTATTCCTTACAATTCAGTGGAACAGGAGGTACAGAGAGAGGGCCCAGTCTACTCTATTACCACACAAATACATTGATAATTTTGAAGTATCACAAGTAGGTTTCCAAGATAAAAGCACAGGGTTTGGACTATAAGAATTTAAAACTGGTAATTTAAATTATTTTAATTACTTTCTGGCTCTCCAACACATGTTGTGTCTTTCCTTTTCCCCACATTGGGACTCCCAAGAGTTGTTTTGAAAGGATTGATACTCACCTGAAAAGGAAGAGGTGTTTCATCTACCATTGTTTTCCTTCTTGGTCAGTTTATGTGCACAACTAACATCTGCACAATCCACAAGGTTTTCAGTAAGCAAGTCATGGTCAGTCACGTAGGCATGGCCTTAACTTTAAAAAGTTTTATTTCCCCTCAGTAAGGCCAATAATAAGCCAGAGACTAACCTTGGAATGATTTACTTTCCATTTAATTATATTCAAGAAAATGAGTTGGGAATAAACTCACAAACACAGATAAAAAAGTTAAACGTTATTGCAGACCTTTTCTCTGCATAATCCAGCAGTTTTCTTCTGTGTTGTTTCCCCCTTGAAATGAAGAAAAGCAGTTTCTTACTGTCTGCCAGCTACCCTACCCAAACAGCCAAGAGAGAAAGGGGAGGTATGGTGAAGGACCAAAGGAAAGGAGAATTGCATACTCTGAATTACCTGTCAAATAAGCCAGAAACAGGCTTTAAATTAAAACACATAAAAAGCAAAATCACAATTTACTGAACACTGATACACATCAGCAATGTGTAACAACACAACAAAGGAAAGTTTAATTTTCATTCAAGATTTTGTAATCCACTTCAAGAACCCATGTCCCAGATTTTGCATGGAGTGCCTTAATTAAACAGCTATATATACCTGGGTTTCTATTCCACTCTTGACTTTGTCAGAAGGAAAGGGTAGTGCTTATACTTTGATGCCAACTCTATCCTGTTTCCCTAAATGGCAGGGGATATTAATCAGGATCTTATTGAGTTTATTGTATTGAATCCATCAACTGAAGGTTGCATTGCAAACATAAGAGTTATACACAGTCTTCCTTGCCTAAACTCATTAAACATCTATTTCTATCTACATTGTTAGGTAGGGAATATTTTCCATCCTGTCACCAAGGTCATCTGAGCCACAGTTCCCACAGTGAGGGAGACTAAGAATGGGAGCTGCTGCTTTGGTGCAAAACTGCACCTCATATGAAGTATAAAAAGTGGTAATGCTCCCACAACTGCACGACTCAAAGACACTCATCAGAGCCATACATCAGTTTAAGTTTGGAGCCTCTCATTTGTACGAAATCATTATATAGGGAAGTCCCTGGTTACACAATGAACACACTCACACTTGTTCCTGCAGCCTGAAGGGGATCTGGGTCACTGTTTTCCTACCTGCATCTCAGTCTCAAGAGAGGCGTGAGATTAAAAGGCTGAAACTCAGTCTCCTAAGTGGAACTGCCTTGCTTCATTTTTTTAGAATATTAATAAATTAGTAATTAGTAGTGCATTTTTCTTCTTCTTTCCTGATAACATGAATGTGTTTAGTGCTAATATCCAACAGTCTGTTCAGAAATAGCTTCACAAATTATTTTTTAAAAGTGCCAAGGACATAAAGACTAGTAACTCTACAACTGGAAAAATCATCCATATTCTACATCCATATGGTGGAATAAAATCTTTCCATCCAGCATAAACCTTATTTAGTCACAAGGTGTTGTGTCAGAAAGCAAGGCAATATCCTCATTCCCAGCACACTGAAAAATTACAGTAGGGATTTGAGTAATGGGACACTTCTGTCAGCCACCAGTGAGCTGAGATCCTCAGATGGAGAAACACATAAACTCCAGGTGTTTTGGTCTAGCTCTGGACCAAATGCTATGTTGTTAGAATACTCCAGGGCATACAATATTGTGATGTTATTGCATTTGTTTTTCTTCAGTCTCATGCTTTCAACCACCCAAGAAGTATATTATTAACACAATAAGAAAGTGCCCTAGAAGGTCTTCACCTTAATAAAATAACATTTATATGAAAAGAAATTGGCTTGAGATTTTTCTCCTTGTGTTCTTAAATACAACCTGTATGCAGTATAAAGCTCACTCACTTCTAATAATAAAACTTAAGCTTTCTCAGATCAAGTTGTAAATCTTGCCACCAAAATTTCTGCCTACTCCATCCTTTAGTATAATAGGCAGCACCAGAAGTCACAGTCTTGGTTTTTGCCTCTGTTACAGCCAGATCTCTTGACTAATACATGCCATTGTGTGCACCTTTCCATATTTTCTGAACTTGTTTCTCATGTGCCTTCTCCGTTTATACACGTCTTAAGCAAAGCTGAGACTTGATCATTTCATGTCTTGAAAACCACAAAATCCTTCTCTCTGAACACCAAAGATCAGTTTTGTCCTTCACCATTCAGGAAATCACCAACAAATTAATCTTTCTGGTTCATTTTACAGTGAGCTTTAATCTCTCAGCATTAAATTAAACATAATTAACTCTGTTTTTACTTCAAACACTCTGGAAAACTCTGCATAGTTTCATCTTCCCTGTTCCTACAGAACTGACTACTTTTTGCTCTGCCAGTAACTTTCCAGCCTATCCATTCTACAAGCACTTCATTTTCCACTTCCGCCTGCCAGCAAGAAAAATGCCCACCAAATAAAACCACAATATCATGAATAATCTTCACACTCATTCACACAAACATTCTACTAATTTTGCTTTGCACAGTTCTAACCTGATTTGTAAACAAGTAGGAAAACAAAAACCCAACTACCATCACTGATTGACTTCCATGCTATCCTTGACCAATGTGTTCTAAACATCCTATTTTGCTTCCTCCACTCAACCTATGAAACTCCTCCCCACTTGCTTCACATGTTCACTATGTATTACACTTCAGGAACATCAGGATAATGGCATAAATTTAGTACACCCACAGACTCAAAATTCTAAAGGAAAAGAGGAATAATAATTTTGGTTTCATGCTGCTGGATATACAGCTATTTTCTCTGAAACTGGCTGGTTTAAAGTTAGCTGAGCATTCTAGTATTAGGTTAAAACTTTAGTTTAGCTCAAAGATAAGTCACCTAGTCTACATATCCCCACAGTGGTTAAACACGCCATGGCTCCCCACACTGGTTAAAGCAGGGATCTATTTTCGGGATCTGAAGGCAATAGTCATTTAACAAAAACAAAAAAATTGTTCTTGTCTGGATAAAGCCAATGATTTTAAGAGCATCTGTTTACAACATAGGTGCTTTACTTTTTCATAGTTTCTTTTTAAAAACATAGTTCAACACTCAATGGAGTCCAAATTAGTACTTAAGCACAGTGGGATGGAAAAACGTCTGGATATTACTGTAAAGGAATACAGAATTATGAGTTTGAGAAGAAAAAAAGAAACAAAACACCACAGCAGGGAGAACACAGCAAGAAATAGCAAAAAACTTCTGATCTTCCTAGGCAAGGGACTAAACCCCATCATATAGGTGAAACACTGGCAGAAAAAAACTCGTTATATTTTTAAGAATATTATATGCCAGTTTGATAGCCCTGAAGAAAGACAACTTAAGAATGGAACACAGAGTCCATCAGCACATTACAAGCCCTACTTGGCATATTACCACTTCAACTAGTTTGTGTAGTAGACAACTTTATAAGAAGAATAAAAACTTTCGCATTCCAAGCATTAACCTCTTTGCTGAAATTACCCAGATGCTGGGACATACTAAATTACAGAAGGAAGCAAAACACTACCTTAAAGGAAAAAAAAAATTAAAAGCTGTGGCTTCTCATTCATTTCATCTTGGCTTTTGGTGTTAAAGAACAACCAACACCTTTTTCCTATCAAGTGAAGAGAGTACATGCTAAGTTGAATATAGAGAGGCAGTGACAGAAATAGTGCCTCAGCTCTGATGGGCAGAGGATATTTGTCCAACATCCAAAAGATAGTTAAAGGCCATTCTGATGTCAGGATGTTTGTAATATAAAATTTAGTCTAAAATTAATTAGCTCTAGCTACAGTTACAGTCCATACAAATATTTTGGGCTGTAGAGACAATAAAAACAGTTGAGCAGATTAACATTACCACCCCTAGCACTACACAGATTTAATGTCCCAGTAAACATGGGCATACTGCAGATCACACTGCTCTGAAAATGCATTTTTCAGATGGAGATGGCACACTGAGCCCCAAATCTGCCCCTCCCCTGCCTGCCTAAATGAACCCATTGTCCATATTACAAAAGCAAAAAAAATCCCTACAAAAACAAGACAGAAACAGCTTTTCACACCTGGGCCCCTCCCAACCCCTCCTTCCCCTCAGTTCCCACACCCTTTGTGGTTCCCAACCAACAGGGGCTTCATCTGGTCATCAGTACAGGAGGCAGGGAGCTTCTTGCAGCCTCAACAAGGCTTCATAATGTAAAGTTTGACCCTAGAGCATAGGTTGAGTAAACTTCTTGCTAGAGAGTGGCTGCAGGTTCTCCCATAGGAAGTGTTTGGTGACCCACAGGAAATGTTCTGACTGGGCTGTCCCACAGGAAATGTTTTACCAGAATTGCCTTCAAAGTGGTGAAGCTCCTGGGAGTTTGAGAAGAAAAGACCAAGGCTGTGCCAGGGAACAAGAGCTGAACAGGACAACACAAATCAACTTATGACTCACCTCAGCCACAGAGCAAATTTATCCATCCTCTCAGGTGGCCAGTCAGCCAATGAATATGTATTTAACACAAACTGAGGGACTGAAATCTAAATGAAACAGGGTTGAAATCTGAAAGCCTGGGTGCAGAGCGACTACTGCCACTTGGGCAGACCCCTCTCCCCAGGGCTAGGTGTGCTGGCAGTGCTCAGCAGCAACGCTTGATCCTACCACAGCCTTGTGGCCCCAGTAGAACTAAAACACTGAGAGGCAGCATTGTCTCCCTGACACATTGAATGCAATGGTCCCCCCCAGACACAGAAGAAATGCCAGGGAAATGTCACGCCACTCAGGTGTTTTTCAAAAGTCGAACTAAATCCAGATTAGTTGATCCTCCTGCATGAGTTTAAATCAGCTTTCTGGTTCAAAGCGAGAGTGTGTTTTCAAAACAACTCTCCCAGTCATCCACATTTATTGTACTTGCATTCCAGCCACTGAGCAGTCTCCCAGGACATTGACAGAATTCCTTTCTCCTTAATCTAAACCAGAAGATGAACTCCATGACTACACCCAGTGTACTCCAACTGCTAAGAGGTTTTTAATCCTGGGAACTAGACGTGGCTTAGTCTGTAGTGGCCCCCTGTAATGTTTCTGGTGCAGGCCTTATGTCTCCAGAGCCTGCTGTTTTGTTCCAAAGCTCTTCTCTCGCTGAGTAGGCAGGGCTTGTTTGGGGCAGCACTGCCACTGAAGCAAAGTTCTGTCACCAGACTGAACCTCAGGGGCCCCTGCCATGCACCTTCCCTGTTAACAGCTGCAGGAACAGCTGGCTATAAACCACTATTGTTAGCTCTCTGCTGCATTAGAGCAACTGCATAGCCTGAAAATCTGGCTTCTCCCTGAAGACAGCACAGCTGCATTCACACTACACAGCACCTGGTCTAATAAGTCCTAGTAGAACTCTGCATCGTTGTCTCTTCCCCTTGCACTCTTACAGCAAAACCACATCTTTCCCCTCCCCCTCCTCTTTCAGACTCTATGCTACAGCCATCTCACCACATCTCTTCCTCCCCTAGCAAATTACCTGGATCACTCAACCTCCATGTCCTCTTGGTCTTCAAAATCTCTCAAGACCACCATCCACATATGTTGGTAGAACATACCAGCGGTTGCTGCCACAGTCTCGGAAGGCTGCATTCTCCCTTGTGCCTCAGCAGCCCTTGGCATACCAGGGTGAGGCTGCCTCATGCCTCCATAGTACCTACAGCCATCCAGCTGGGCCTTTGCCCAGGGACAGCATCTGTGCTTTGGATGGTAGATAGAAAAGAGATCTTACAATTGCAAGACTTGATTCCACAGTTTTCCATTAAAAGAATCATAAAACGTAGCTGCCATGATTCACTGGTTCACTTTCCATCAAAAAATAAAGATAAATATTAATCCCTCTTCCTAGTCCCCTAACTTTCAGCAGTGCAGTTCCACACCTTCCCTCACACTAATGAAACTTGTCAGATAATTTCATCAGCCCATTTAACTCACTAGTTCAGCAGAAAATGATCCAATTTTTGCTAGGTTTGTATCCTGCCAAATTAGTAAAATTAATTGACTGACTGAGGCTGAACAGTTGAGTCTGTGGCACTCCCACCTTTAGGAAAAATATGCTGATGGATGGTTCCATCTCTCCCTCCAAACTGCATATTTCTCTGGCATACCTTTTCTGGGCTTGGTGAGGCAGGGTTCATACCTCAGACAGTGGTTGATGCAGGATCAGGGCTGGTAATGATAGAAGACAGCCTGACATTTTCTTCAGTGCAGTTACATAACACTTGTATGTATTGGACCTTTTATATGCTTGTTCCCCCCATCACCTGAGGGTTTTATACCTCCTATTCACCAAATATCATCAGAGCATATATTTCCCTGTCATCTGTGTCCTTCTTTTCATACTGCGCTTATATAGGATTTGCCTTTTTCAAGGGCATTGTGAAACACTTGTCTACCCTCAGCACAATAAATAGTTCTCTCACAAACAGAGATATATTTGTTCAACTCAGAGACACCATCTCATTTTCCATGTAAGGTAGGTCAGCTTTATTTAGCATGTTTTTCCTCCATCCTGCTTTATTCTCATCCAGTGGACAGCCATAGGCTATCATTTATTGTATAAATTCAAGGGCCAGAATGATTAAATTTAATTGTGAAGCTTTCTATATACTTCTTACTGGGTACCCAAAAGCTTCACAAAACCAAACTCCTTCATGCTCACAAAATCGCTGTAATGGGAGAGGTTTTAATTCTGCTTTCAGGAAGATAAACAAAGGCACACAAAGATTAAAAATAAAAGTATGACAAATACCTAAGATTCGACTTTTCAAGATCACATGTTTTCCTATAGCCTGTTTTTAATCCAAAGCCCAGCTGCTGTTGATTTCAGTTTCAGCAGTGAGCAGTTAGCAAGCCAGTTCCTCGGGTTTCAAGTCAGGATCAAGAAAACAAATATCAATGAGGCAAAAATTTAGCCTGAATAAACTGGTCAGCATTCTACAGAAGCTTTGTAGTAGAAACAGAAACACAAGCAAGGACCATTGATGACCTAATTTATGAGCTTTTTTAAAACTTTTCTGTACTTGCTGCATGCTTTCAACTTCTGCTGCAGAGGAATGACGGATGCTGCAGGAATCTTCTGTCCTTTCCTGTTTTCACTCATTTATCACAGATCCTTCTCACACAGGCATTTTGAGGGGAGGAAATAACAGATGAGCATTACAATTACAGACGATATTAGAAAGCATTCACACAAAAGGACCAGTTAAATGTTTATTCTAGTGTTTTCTATCTTAGCCAAGGCAAGAAGCCAGATCCTTACAGGGACCTATAAAACAGGGTTTTTTGAACAATACATGTAATTTTTTGTGTTTTATCCTACATGAGGTAAATCCAGATCCATAACTCTAATTTACCCAAAAATAAAAGGTCCACAATAAAATGTTATGTACAATGTAGGTTTGATGCAGGTACATGCATAGGAGCTACAAACCAAGGCCAAAGAGCACACCCAGCAGATACAGTCTGGCCATCAAGTGAAGCTAAATTTTGCTGTGAAATAGGCAGAGGACTGATTTACAGTATAAGTGACTTTTCTTTAGTAGTCTTTGGATTATCAATATATAATACATCAGAATACATTTTCACATGAAGAATATTAGGTGATAATATATTGAACTACTGGCTGCCAGCAAGGGTAACAATTCATCACTTTTATAGTGCATGGTTAGTTAATACATAACTGGCTATCTCAATACCTTGAAAATCATAAATCTATGCAGAGTTTGTGTTTCTACCTAAAACTTTCAGTTCTGAATGTACATTTACCACACAAGATAATTATAAGCTTTTGATTAAAAACAAAATCTGGATCTTACATGACTCCTGGAAATTTTCATTAAATAAATTGGCTTACTTTGTGGTTTAAGTTGCTTAATATTCTGTGCACAAATAAATCTTACAGTTAGTAAGAATGTATACTTTATTATATCCAGATATAAAATAATCAAAATCAATTATATATGTGGATTTTTACAGTGGGAATACCTGACATTCTAACCAAAAAAAAAAAAGAGAGCCCAGCCTCAAATTCTCTGCATCTGCCTCTTCATGATAATGATCTAAAAACTGAAAGTGACATTAATGATCTTAAAAAAACCAGAAGTGACATTTTCCTTGTACATTGCTCCTCCAAAGGCCAGAATTAATTTTTCAGAGGAAAACAAATGCCTGTATCCCTCTTCAACAGTCAGCAAAATTACCACATGCTTTAAACCCTGTGGAGTGCTTTTGCCTTATGACTTCAGGGCACATCCCTGCTTCCTGTCCATAGACACAGCCATAGATTTAATCCACTTAGGCATCATTTAATGACTCAGTTACTGCCACCTTTTGGCATCTGACCTTGATAGCTTTAGACGGAAACTAAAGCCATTTTTTGTTGACTGTCACTTTGCCTGCATGGCTCTCTGCATTCCTCTGCTTTCTCGCAAGTGTTAATTATCCACTTCAATTCCAGTGTCTTCCTAGCAAAACACTACCACACCAATCTCTTGTTATTTCCATCTCCAAACCAGTTTAAGGAACAAAACTTCTTCATCCTAAAAACCCTCCAGAACACATAGCTTACTAGCATGCGTTTCTTTGGCAAAGCTTCTCATAAGCTCTGAAGAACTTGCTCACAATTTCAAAGAAATATCATCTTAAGACTCCGTTATTTTTTTTCTATGCATTTTTCAGGTTATAAGGCAGAGGTATCAAGGTACCAGCAGCTCTTCAAGCTGATCAGTACTAGAAGTGAAGTTGGAAAAGGACATATTCTCATTAGGCCAACTTCACAAAGCTGGAAAATTAGTCTTTCCTTATAAATATAAGAAAGTAATTTCAAAGATAAGCAACAGCTTAAAATAAAGCTTTCAAAAAAAACCCCTTAGCTGAATGAGAAGAAAATGGAGCTGATACTTAAGAGCAGAGAAGGGTGCTGGAGAGAAGCAATACAGTGATCATCTCCAGTAAGAAAAAGTAGATAAATACGATATATGGGACAAGAGGGAATAGTGGCATGGAATAAAGATACAACATCATTAATATAATTTCAGAGTAGCACATAACACCTATTGCAAAAAGTCATGAGTTTTTCTGTAGCTTATAAAAACTCTATCCTTGCAGGAGAAAGAATCCACCATAACTGAATCAATTTCAGGAAAACCCTATATATACAGCTTCTGAAAAAGAAGCTGTATGAGGAATCTAAGAGCTAAATATTTGCAGGCAGGCCTGGGGACTGAGTATTTAAAGACACCACTTTATAGGCACAGAAAAAGTACATCATAAATCAAAAATACTATCTATGTGGATTTCCAAAAGTTACTCAACAAAGTGACTCACCATAGGCTCTCAAGAATAATAAGTAGCCAGGAAACAAAAAGAAATTTTTAGATTAAATATATGAAGGAGACAGTAGAAGAAAAGGGTTTGTACAGTAGAGAGACATCTCCAGGGGATTTCTGACAGCAGGTGAGGTGAGGTGTTGTGCTGGTAATTCAAATTCAGCCTGGTAAGGACAAGAGCTGTCTCTAAAAAAGCACACAAAGAAGTTAACAGAAGTGGCAGTGCATTAAAATGGCAGATAAATTTCAGTAGACAAAGTAGCACTGTGAAATAACATACACAGGAAAAATTATTCTAATTTTCAAATACAGTGGTGGGTGCTGAGGTGTTCATTATGAGTCAGGAATGAGATCTTGTGGGTTTCATAAATAGTTCAATGCAAACCTGAGCTCAGTGCTGTAGAAATAAAACAAATAATCAAACAAAAATATAAAACAAACATAAAAACACCAACCAAACCAAATTAAACACTTTACTTATTTCTGAGAGACTAGCACCAATAAGTGCTCACCCTACTCTAATAAGCATATTAAAGCCAAAGGCAATGTCTCCCCTGCTGGAAGGGAGCCCACAGCCCATCTGTCTCTCCTCCTTGGCATGGAAATTCTGGTCACTTTTCTCCTTTGCTCCACAAGCAGGAAGAACACATGTGATTCATAATTCCCCCATTCAAGTCTGATCTTTGCTGATGGTTCTACTTGAAAGTGCTCAAATATTCTACCAACCACCCTATTTTACCTGCTGAGGGAATAGCTTTGTTGGCAGTGCACTGAAGATCCTTTGCTGGCTCCCAGCAGCTCAAAATGACTGTCACATTCTTCAGTAAAATTAAACCTTGAATGTGTTTTATAATGTCTGCTCAGAAACTCTCCTTATTAGCAAGGTTATTTTAAAATATATGTCAATCATATTAGTGCAATTGGGAATAAAAGAATAATTTGTTTCAATATCTGTCACCTATCTTTTCCTAAATACTAATTGCTTACTTGTATTATTAAAATTGCAAGAATATTTGACTTCTCAGATATTTGGTGAAAATTTTTTTCAGAAGTCTACATTTTACAAGGTGCTCTTTGAGCACCTAATCTAATCCCTAATCAAATCAGTAGCAGAACACAGAACTATCAAAATGTTTGCCTCTACAAGTCTTGTAACTTTTGTATCCTGGAGATGTATACAGACACAGAAAAGATGGCAAAGGGAAGAAAGATTATGTGTTTCCCTACCTGAAGGCAGTTATTTGGTGCACTAAGATTTAAATAGGTTCATTAATATTGCCAGGAGCTAATTTCAGCATCCATAAAGAGGCATAATTTAATGAACTGTCCTCAAATAAGCTAGACTTCCCCATAAAATTTGATTGCTCTGGAACACAGAGGTTATATACTTATTGTAAAGTGCATGAGAGAAAAAATATTGTAAAATGGAAAGAGAAATCCATAGGTCCCATATCCTAGAGCAATTCATGATAATATTAAGCTTTCCATCTTTCAAAAATTTATATTCAAGATATATTTTTGTAAGATACAAAAATAACAGAGCATTATCTAGAGGGCATTTCAGAAATGCTGAAAGAGTAGTTATTCCAGGAATCTTCCTGTGAATGTTATGTCAGAATTTTGAAAACCATGTCCCAGAAGTTCCTTTGGGTACACCACTGATGAAATTTCCTGGCTAATTAAGTAGATATGCTCTCTCCCAGTGAGATGAGTGACATGGTATGTTTAACCAGGTGTTGCCAGGAAGATGAAAATACATGCCCATCTCAATGCATCATCTTCTCTTCCTGGAAGTATGCTTAGTCACCACTGAAATTTGAATTAAAAAAAACCAGATAAGAACAGGAGCATGCACACTGACTCTGCAGAAGGTTCTGGTGCAGTGTGGGTTTCCACTCCATCTATCTTTTCCATAGCTACTCATCTCTGAAAGTAGCAACACTAATGTTCTTTGGTTTTTTTACCCTCCTTTGTCTTCTTTTATAAAGAGACCAAAATGTAAATTAAAAAAAAAACTTAAAAAAAAATAAAATCCATAAAAGCAGGTGTGCTTCAGTAACCTGACTGCAAGGCAAGAACAGGCATGCATGTTACTCCTGCAGAAAACTCAACTCAACTGTGAAAAATGAGAACTAAATTCTTCTTTTACACTGGGTAACAGCCCTCCAAGATTTTGCAGCCCATGGGTGCAGAGGACGGATCAATCATAGAAATGATAGTTGGAAAGAACTTCTTGAGGGGTTTGGTCCAACTCATGACTAGGATGATGTTAGGCTGTTGCCAGCACCAGATCAGGTCACTCACAGCTTTGCCCGCCAAGTCTCGAAACCATCCGAGGATGAAGCTCTCCCAGTCTCTGTGTAACCTGCTCCAGTGCTACTCCACCCTCCCAGGGAAGAAGTTGGTTTGTTTGGGGTTTGTTTTGTCTACATGGGAGTAGAAATGACACGACACAACAATAAAACCCCACGCTACATATGCTGCATCTCCTGATGGTAGTGTCGTAGTCTGTCTCTGACTTGATGTGAATGAGGAAACAGCACTGGCAACTTACAACAGAAAAGAGCATATGAAGCACCAGTGCCCCAACAGAACAGTGAGAAGCAGTGTGGCAGCTAATAGTGGGAGGACGGAGTGGAACTTCCTTTCTGCACTTCTTGCAGAGCTGCCCCTGTAAAAACAAAAGAGAATCTTCCGCTTTGTTATACAGTTACATAGCCCCCCTGTTATTCTTGAAAGCAGTCTGCCTCAACAGGATAGGGTTAAAACAGTAGATGACATAGAAAGCATCCTAGTTTTGGACCCTCTGAGCTCAAACGGGTCATCCAGAGTTTTGACTAAAATGCCTCAAGAAACTGAACTCAGATTTAGGCCACAGTAGTTTAGCAGTTGTGGTCTAGGGTGAAATTAAAAGTTGTCATGGGCTGAGGACTAGAAGGACGCAAGGTTTAAACAGCATAAATCTTTGGCAGAATTTGAATGCAGTGGGGAAACATGTATGTCTAAATTCACTGTTTCACACTGCCCTTGTTTCCTTTTCTAGATTTGAAACCAGTCTGATAATCAAGTCACCCTAGATACTGCTGCCTGAGCCCTGGACACAGGGATGCCAGCCTGACTCACACTGCCTCCAGCCCTCTGAGCATTTCCTGGTTCAGAAAGACCAAGCAGCTGCACTCTGACAGCTTCAATGGGAGGTGTCAGCCTGTTTCCAGTGCTTTCAAGAGACATTCCATCATTGCATGAATCATATCATTGTGTGGAATCTCTGACATAATAAGACTATGAACATCATCTCACAACGCCATTTGGCTCAAAGAAAGGGAAGCATATGTGCATTCTTTTCTGCACAGATTTTGCAGGGGAAGTAGGGAAAATCCTGCTGGCTCTAAGACTTTTCTTAGCTTAGATTTGCAAAAGGCTGGATGCTACTAACAGGGGACAAGATGGAACTGGTCAGCCACAGACTGCACATCTCAACACAGCTTAGCTCTGCTTTAAGCTTCTGCACAGAAGAGTGAAAGAGAGTCACCATGGAATGTGAAACCTGCTAAAGCTTACTGAGGGCATTAGATTGAAATAGTTGCAATAAGTCCATTTCAGTCCAATTGAAGTTTCTTCCTCTTGTTGAATTTTTTGAATTTTTTCCTCTTGTTAGCAAATTGAATGAACCTGTGGGACTGCTTGAGAGCAGATTTTAGCCTACACAGATAGGATGACTCACCTACAGCTTATCGTGATGCAACAGAACATGACAGTCATTGAGATGGAATTGATCTGCAGCAAAAAACTGAAGTTGTCAAGCCCTACACTTCAGGCTGACTTGACTGTTTAAAATCCAAAATGGCACTGAATATTCTTTATGCTTGAGCTTTTATTTTGGAAAAGAAGCTGAAACCTATCAGAGGTCCTGCCAAAATTGTGACCCATAGTTCAACTACCACTTTAGCTGACTCCAGAATACTGTTTCTGAGTTGCACTATGAAACAGCTTTATATATGTAAGTATATATAATATAGACATACATACATATATATACACATATATATGTATATATTTGTCTCAAAAGGTTTTATTCAGTAGCTACTACTTTATTTAATTCAGTCACTTCCCTCCAGGCTCAGTCACACTCTGGTATTTGACCTCTTCACATATGGGGAAAACAATAAACCCCAAACCTGCAGTATGTTCTCTCAAGGAAGAATTTCTTGCCCTCTGAAAATAAAAAAGAATAGAGTAAAGGTGACTGAGGAGCAAAAATATTTTTCTACCTTGCCTAGATTGTTCTGCGTAAGGTGTATATTAAAATTCTCAGAGTTTACATATCATATGTCATATGAGAGCAATAAATTACTTTAGTTGGCTCAAGTGTGAATTTTAAATAAATGGAATCCTTTATTTGTAGGTTTAAATTTAAAATAGAAGTTATTTTTCATATTAAAAGGACACATGTTCTAATTAATTCTTTAAAAGGTAGTAATGTAAAAACTTTTTAGCAGGAGGCATAAACAGAGAAAATAATAAGTCATCTTTTGTCAATTTGCTAAGTATTTTTTAAGTATTAGGCTGAGCTCTGCACAGTACTGAGTTAAGACAACTTTGTTTACTCAGAAGATGCCTAGAGCACATTTTCGTCAGTGATAACCTGTATTTATTTACACAGGCAAAACAAAATTTCTCTTCTGGTGAGACAGGTACTGAGGAAGAGGTTGCTACCTCTGTTGAGGCAGTTTCCTTTTTTGTAAAATTATCTTTGCTTGAGGCACCTGGGCAGGGACTGCACAGAATTTTCACTATAGATTCAAGAAGTTTTTTTTTTTTCTTTCTTAAGCATAGATAACTACCTGAATATCACTGTCTACACAGAACTAACCTCAGTCTCAGCATTTGGATTTATACTTCAAAGGAAGAAATACTCCAGGAGCTGATAGAAGTTGCTACAGGCTGGACAGCCATAACATAAAGCCAATCCCTCTGGAGAAGTGGGAATTCCCTTCTTCTCCAGCTTTTATGTCTGTTTCCCTCATACAGCCCTCTCCAAATCTCTTTGCAATCAAACTTTGCAGGGCTCAGCTAACACAGAAAGAGCATCCAGGTTCTTACCTCTGAAGTGATCCTCCACAGCACAATGGAACAATTATGATTAATTAATAGACACAGTAATTAAGGCCATTTCATGTTGTGATACTCATTCTCAGCAACAAAAAAAATCTAGGTGATTTCTGATGACTGAGAGCCAAGATTACTAGGTCTACACTGAAAGCTACTCAGAACACAACTCCTCTCTTCTATAAAAAGCAGAATGAGGTGACACACAGAGATGCCACTCCTACCTATATTGTGCTTTTCTGTGCTGTACTGCTTTGGCCTACATTGAGTCAAAAATACAGTAACATACAGCTTGGTAACCAACTATATTTCTATTCTCTGATATGCTTATGTTCACAACCTGTATCTAAATAGTATGATAAAATTCAAGGAAAAGCTAGGGACTGTGTTCTTTGCTACATCTGGCAGTGTAAAGTAAGAAGAAACCCAAGTGAACTGAAAAAAGAACTGCCAAACTGAAAATGTGTTTCCCAAAAGCATTCCACAAAATGTTGGTCGCTTGCTACAGATCCTGGAAGAAATTACCGTGGATTTCTGCCATCCAGAGCAAGGACAAGTCAGGGTATTGGCACAGTGGAACTGGGAAAGACATCTTTGTAGGGACTGGAATTATACAGCTAATCAGAAACAAGATACAGATATTTCTACCACCAACGTCTATGTTCTATCATTTGTTCTTAGCAGAGGGGGAAGAAAAAATTTAAAAATAAAAAAAAATATAAACAAATACATGAGCTCTTTCTCTGCAGAGCTGTAGAAGCAAAGAAAGGCAAACCAGTAAAATATAAATTTTTATTGTCCTCTATGAAAAATGTAAAGCTGCTGTTGAAAAATATAACTAAATAATGATGAAAATAGAAATAATTACAAAATAATCTAGCAATTGTAATAATTGGTAATCGAGATATAAAAACATGTAAAAGCTATTAAATTGATATTTTTTTGTTTTAATCCATAGAAGTATTCATATGGAAGACTATTAATGTTTACAGAATTTGATTGGAAGTAATCTGAGTTTCAGAGTTTTGATTCACACTGTCTTCATGATCTTGGGGGGCTTCAGAGGCATATGTATTCTTGTGCAGATGATGAATTCTACTCATGCCAACAGCCCCTTCTTTTCATATAAGTTAAAGTGTTCACAAACATTACCTCTCTGCAGCACCAATCATCCATTCCATATGATGCAGAACACCAAGTAATGAGCTCATGGCACTTTTTATGTATCTCTACTGCCCCACCATTTGTCTTGATCAGATCAGAATATGTCTGGGTGACCTTTCACAGAACCATCATAGAAGGGCTTCGGTTGGAAGGGGGCTTAAAATCCATCTTGTTCCAACCCCCCACCACGGGCAGGGACAGCACCCACTGGACCAGGTTACTCAGGCACTACGCAGCCTGACCCTGAACACTGCCAGGGATGGGGCACTCACAACTGCTCTGGGCAACCTGTTCCAGTGCCTCATCACCTTCTGGATAGTACATATGTGTAGGGGACCTAGCACACAAGGAACCCAAATTTGATTAGCACATATCATTCTAACAGTAGCTGATAAAAATCTTCTGTTTGAATAGTTCACCTCTGTAAAATACTCTAAAATCAGAGAGGCTTTTTGTCTAGTTTAAAGCGTTCACATAATCGTTGATCAAGCAAAACGGGAGTGAACAAAATTAATCATTTCCATTTCTTTGAAGTCCCAAAACATGGAAGAGGGAAAGCTGGATTTTCTGTCCATTACACAGCAGAGAAAGAAGAGAAGAATGAAATTTGACAGTCGATCAAGCAGTCGCACTTCATTACTGACTGTCAAATGCCTGGAATCTTTAAAGAAGATTTTACTTCCTGGTTTGTTGAAGATCTGTAATGCACAGAGCTGCAACAGTCTGAACTTCCTACTTACAGTGTATAGCCCAGAGATTTTGTATCTATGCAATAGAGGGTTAAATATAGTCACTTAACAAATTCTGACATGTCTGACAAATCGTGCTTCCAGGTAAGATTCATCTTTTAGTAACTTGGCTACCCTTGACAAAAAGTTCTGCATTTGGCAACAGCATAATTTCAGTGTCTGTATCCAGGCTGGATGCTGGGGGCTCAGCCAGGAATTAGAAGATGGAAATGATTAACATGTGATGCTCACTAACATTCACTATAGCCACTGAACAGAGGCTGGTGCATCTCTTAGGCTATTTACATGTGCTATGAGTGAATTAAAGAATAGCCATGGTAACCCATGTAAAATAAGCTATGAAGTTGCAGGTCCTATGAACCTATATTGCTCAAAATGGGTGAGCTGGGGAGGCCAGAAGGAGTGGTGTTATGAAGGTATGGGCAGGAAACACAGAAAACTAAGCACAGAAAACATGTGGCAATAGTTTAGTATAGTTGCAAGCAGCCTAGGTTTTAGCAGTCTGGGGTGATCTCAGCACTTTTTTTTTAAATTAATTTAAAACACTTTTGGAGAGAGCAATGATTTCTGTTCTGCTACAGTAGGTCCTAGACCCATTTATGAAAAATATGGATTTTAAAATTCATGTCTTCCTTTCCATTTCATCTCAACAGTTTAGTGATTCTTCCCCACAAGGTGGCAGAAAGACCACACAGTTGACCAATAATGGTTATAACCAACCTATGCCTTCCAACAGAATTACCACCTTAAAAGCCCTACCACCCTAGCAAATAAATCCTTAAAGAATTAATTCTGTGTTAATTGAAACAGTGCAACTTATCCATCTGATATAACAGAGGTTTAAGGAAGAAGATCACAAACAGGAGAGATTAAACTGCTTAGTCATCATGACCTACTCAAACATTATTATGCAAATGAGGCTTTTGCACAAATACCTTGGCCATCTGAATGGAAATGGATATGAAAGCAATTTGGATAAGAAAGAGGATCATATTTTAATACAAATGAACCCAGCCCGGAGGGCAATGACCTCCTGTTGGATGAGTTTTCAAATAATAAACATTTATTAAAAGAAACTCAAGATTGGCTTTTAAAACATAACTTTCAAGGTGGTTAAAGAGGGCACATGCCACGTGGAGAATGCCCCAGCCTCAGATCACACAGAGCTGTCCATCTGGCCATGGAATGGGGCAGCAATCGGCTCTGGAGCACAGGGCTCTCCTGTGCAGGGTCACCAGGAGAGGTGGGGGGCAGGCTGGGCAAAAATTGCCTGAACAACTGGTCATGAGAGCCTTCTAGCAGGACCTCAGACCCAGGATCCAGGGCAGGAGCAGGAGCAAGACATGACCCCAGCATGAAGCAACTTGGGATGATGGTAACAGACCCTGAGGCTGGAGCAGTTCTTGAGCTCTGTTCCATGCACGTCAGGCTGGGGAGCCATGATGTGCCACAGCAGGGATGGATGAGCTGGGGGCTGAGCCTGAAGCCCTGCTTGCTGCCTGGCCAGGGCCCTGCTGTGTGCCACAGTTTTTCTCCTCACAAAGCAGGTATAAGGGACTTCTCTAAACAAGTGATTTCATCTGTGTTCCTCTCCTGGAGTCACCTAAGTTGGCTGATCACAATGATGCACAGAGGAAGCAGCTCCTGCCCAACACTGCATTTTTCAACCTCCCCTTACAATATCTCTCTTTGTATCCACCCAACATCATTTTTTTTTTTACAGCAGACAAAAAGACATCCTACATGTACATTAGAATCCTTCTCTACCTCTGTACCAGATTCTTCAGTTTTTCCTACACCTCCAATCAATAAATTGCAATTTCCCCCTGGAGGACCAGCATTAGGAATAATCCGCACAAGCTCTGGAAAGGGCTCCAGCCCTGGCATACCAGATGAGTAACTGGCCTTTTAAGAGGATTAAAAAACAACAGTATAGGAAATACCTTTCAGTAGAACTGACTGCTGTAGTTATTTCAGAATAAAATAAGAAGCAAAAGAAAACCTGAAGTCAGGGCAAAAGCCAGTTAAAGTGAGCAGCAGCATTAAAACCAAGTATATAGCAGCAGCAGCAGTAAACAGTCATGTGCCAAAAAGGCTGGACATGACCGTGTCTCGATAACAAACATCCTCTTCAACTTGTGAAAATGCCCATGTGCTAGTAGGAAAAAAATATTCCAAAGTCTGTTCAAGCCAGAAAATCAAATTAAGAAAGCATTTAAAAATCAGCTTAAAGTGATTAGAATTTTTGTGAAGTGTAGAAAAAGGGATTTTTAAATCGTTTTTGCTTGTCAGGAAGAAAGTACATAATTTGACTGAGAATGTTGCCCACACACAAACAGAACAGCTACAGGAAGCCAGGCTGTGCTGTGCCACAGCATCAATGTCCACCACAGTGCCATAGAGACTGCAGCCTCAGCAGTGTCACCCCTCCCTCCTGCTCCAGGCCTAGCGGTCAGGAAAATAGATTTGTAAGAATTTAGCTTGCCATTTTCGTGCCTTTCTCTCCCTTCTAAAATGAGGTGAAGGAGACCCAAGTTAGAAAAATTAATTCAATGAAATACATTAACGTGTTTGGGGTGCCACAAGCAAACTTTGTTGTACCTTTTACTGGATTTTGGATTTTCAGTTTAAAGCAGCCAGATTCTCCAAGGTAATTTAGTGGAGTTTAAGAATAGCTTCTGTTTATACCAGTGGGACTGTGCATCCACAGAGACATTGCCCTAAATCTAAGAGAAGCCAGTGCATGTAACAAGATTCTCCTCACAAAGAAAAAAAACACATTTCAAGTGCTTCTACTTCATGCATGATAAAGATTAAAATGATGACAATCTTATTCATGACTGAAGCTGGAAAAAGTATTATCTTACAGCTGAAATTCAGGAGACAAGGATTTGTCACCATGATGGTTTACAGATCCCAGGGTGAGCTGCATCCCTACTCTCACCTGAGAAGTAATGGAGGTGGTGTGCCACATTTTCTTCAACTGGGCCTCTCTGAGCTACTTAAATTGAGTCTTCTTTTTAGGACAGGAACAGATGCTGATGGTTTGCTTTTACTTAATAGAAGAAGACTGATAAGGTAAACATAAATAAAATGCCCTGCACTAAATTAAAATTCTTGCATTAAACTACTTATGTAGTTTACATCACAGAGAAAAGATAATGGCAGGTCCTGCACTGGCTGTTCACTGAGGGTGCTTCTTCTCTTGCCTTGATCTCTGGGAAGATTTGTATCTGAGCTAAAAAGGAAGTGTATCAGAGTAGGCCAAATGTACATTTTCCATGAAGAGGTCATCTCCAGCATATGCTGGATTGGTATTTTCAGGTCGAGCCAAGCAGGTCAGTTCTGATCTCCCTAGACCATACTGCAAATTCTCCCCTTGATAAGCATCCCCATGCTCTACCAGGGGCATGATTTTTCTGTCTGGCAGCCTTTAGGCTTTCACACTGCCAGAACATGAGACATGCAGAAATGAAGGAAATTAAGCAGCACACTAGCTTTTCTGTCTTTTTGCTGAGATTCTGCAGTCTTCCTAAGTTGCCTGGTTTCAGTGCTGAGTACTTGAGTTACTCATTAAGAAGAGTCTGCTCCTTGCCCAGAAGAGTGAGCCAGAGGAAACCCTGCAAAAGGTTTCCAGCTTTCAACAAGGGTGGGGTTGGCTATATAAAGAGAAATCTACTTTGCAAAGCTATTTAATGGATATCAGGGTATGACCAAATGTGCTTAGGTAAAACAAAGATAAGTACTGGAGCACTACACACAAGGAAGGCACTACGTTGCCAAGTTACAGCACCACTGGTCTCATACAGCCGTAATTGCTTTGCCCACTCTGCCAAACTGAGAACAGTTTCACACACTTTGTATCTCTAACCCAGCAGCAATGATTTAGTATCACACCTAGATAAATAGTATGAAGTCCTAAAAACAATGCAGTCAAGAACCTCTCTAGCAGCTGTTTGTTTTCATGACGTGTTCACAGGTGATTTATCCCAGATTAACCTGTTTAATTAACTAAATACGGCATAAACAGCACACCTATGTCTTTCTTATTCCAGGAAACCTTATCTGAAGTGAAATCAAGTTTGCAATTCTTTAAAAGAAAGTCAGAACTGCATCATAAAATGTAACAAATTTGATCAATCATCTAAAAATATGAAAGCATTTATAACACTGCATATTCATTTGCTGGAAATATTAAATGGAAAAGGAAGAATTTAACACAACCAAGAATTTAGCAGATTCTATAAAAATCACAGAAGAAGAAAATTTGCTCAATGTCAAGTCCTCAGTCAGTTAAGCTCTAATTGCACTGTAGTTTAAGATGGAAATGACTTACAGAGCTCATCAAATTTATGTGACTGCAAGGGCTGTCAGAGAAGATGTATCAGATAGTAAGCCAAGGATATATTTGTTCTTAGTAAAAAGGCCAAGCAAAAAAATCTATCTTCTTCCTACATCCATCAGCTGAGGCGAGAACACATAACTGGTTTAGAAGATAAGCCAATAACTAATTCAGTCATGTGGAAAGAGCTGCCATGAAATCCCTCCCACCACCCACAACATTTTTCCACCCACATTGTTTGTGCTGCTGCACAATCCCCACCTAAACTTTTAGAAACTGAAATTCATCTCTTGGCAATCCTAATGCTTTGTTATTTCAACCCACGATCCTTTTCTCCGTTGGTGGCATAATATGGTAATGACAATTAAATCTCTACAAGCCACATTCAAGGCCTTTGGATGTCCACAGCAGCAGTCACTTGAAAGGGAATCTATCCTTATTAGAGCACAGAGGATTTTCAATCAATAACTGTCAGCTGTATATTTTCTTAAACATGTTGTCAATGGGATTTCTCTCCTTCCTTATATCAGCCAAATGCTTCTCAGACTCACAAATGTGAGAGCCATTTAGTCACTCCATGCATCTGTTTGGATTTTAGTTTCTTCAGTGAGAATGCCAACAAGAAGGCCAACGTTGACTGTGATTTCTGTGTTATCTGTATACACATCTAGCAGAAACTGTATTGAGACCATAAATTCATTTCCCATTCTGTAGGTCACTGAGCAGCTGCTGGTAATGATTTTTGCACACTAATGACCTAGGTTATATTTGAATCAGTGCCCTAGAGGTGAAAAACTCTGTATTGCATTACTGATTCCCTGAGTCATAAAATCCCTTGATAATTTTTTCATAGCTGGCTTTTGCAATATTGTTATTTATTATCTTATAAAAATTCCTGTTCATCAAGTGTCAGGAAAATGCAAAATAAAAAGCTGTACGTATAAAAGAGATGAAGTATTTGCATTAAATGACCCTCAAAATGGGGCAATACAATGGAATCAACACCATATAACAGTCAAATGGGTCGGAAGTAAGAGGCTTGTGACCCACCGAAAGGAAATACCCTGTCAGGAGAATAGAATTGTATAACCAAATATATGAGTAATGCATTATTTCTGGCATAGTAAAAAAAGCTATAGTAAATGAATTATAACCTTGGCTTTTAACTCCATTCTTAGGTAATACTCCAACATATATCACTTGCATATTCAAGTTAACATGGCCACTTCCTTGTGGGTCCCTTCCAGCTCAGCATATCCTGTGATTCTGTGAAGTATACTTCTAGTAACATATTATACATATCATTTGCCACATTATGATCTCCCATGTGTAGCATACACAATTCTCCTGATGCCAGTGAGGGCTTAATGAAGAGAAACACTCCAGCTCTTAGGAGAAAAAAATTTACTGTGAATCTTAAAAAACCACAGATTTGTGTAGGAAATGCAGCAAGCTGTTAAAGAGACAGAGATAAGTGCTTTAGTGTCTCAGTGTACCAGTGTTCTTTAAATATTAGACTCTCCCTACCTGCTGCGCTTAGCTTCAAAATTCACCCCTCCCACAGAAAAAAAAAAAGGTCTGTTTGCTTTTTCATGGCTGCACCACATGGCTTTCACTTTCATCAAAACACAGCAAAAGTGTCACAGCAGAATCATTCCCCTGGCTGCCTTAGTGCTGCTGATCTTTGACCTCTCAGGGAAATGGATTCCAGGCACACTTCTGCCTGACAAGTGAACCATGTAAAATCTTGATGAGGTGTGTGTTTTGTTTTGCTTGATTAACAAGCCCTAAAAATCAAGGGAAAGCTTTGTCTAACAAAAAAAGCCCACTTTCTTTATCCATGATTTCCTTCGGTAAATTTACTGACCTAGAACAGTAAACGCTGCCGTCTACATAGGTAAAAAGCCCATTAGTACATCCAAGTGGCATTTTAGAAAGACACAAAGGGCACCAGCCACGCGTGCAGACCTTGTGGCAAAAGAGGAAAGCTAGAGCCATGACGTCATAAATCTCAGCAACTCCTGCAATGCACTGAGCACGCACATGCAGCATAATGATTCTGCTCCCTGGAGGAAAAAGCTTAGGAGCAGGAGGAAAGAAAAGATTATTTTTAGCTAAGGGAACCCTTTGTCTTACAGCATTAAAAATCCTTGAGTTGGCTTCTCACAATAGCAGCCTTGTGCTGTGCTCTAGTTTTAACTCATGGAGTGCTACAAAATGTAACAATTGCAGTGTAAGGTACCACATTCTAAACTTCCTATTTGCTTTTACTTTATGCCCTTTTGTCTCTGATTAAAATTTTACATATATAAAAGCTTCAGACTTTAGCCAGAAAATTCAAAGCTCTTATTCTTATTTATTACCAAGTTACATATATTTCCATAAGTAAAAAAGACCTAAGTAATAGGAGCAAAAAGCAACATTTATTAGAGTGGCGAGTTTAAAGTGTAATATCTGAAATTAAACTGAAGGTCCATTCCCATTTGAACATTTTATCTTGTGAGACACAGATCTCCCTTTTCCCCTAATGCCAAAGAAATTTGATTCTACATCCATTAATAATCCCAGATGTCAGCCACAGACAACATTTTCATCAATCATTGCATTAAAGCACTGACCAAAAGATACACCTATAAAAGAAGAAAACACACTTTCTACTACCTTAATGTCTTTAATGTGTTTTCAAGACTTTAAGCCATTTTGCTGAAGGCTACTTTTAGTAATATGAAAAGACAACTGCATATACATCTCAGCTGCAAAAAACTTGATTTTGTTTAGCAAAGAAAAAAGAAATCTTAGAACGTATTTTAGCTGTGTCTTAGATACTCCTAAGCACCATAGTACATTTTGTGGTATATCTGGCTGTTTGCTAGAGCTAATTTGGACCAACTTTGACCTGGCCTTCAGTACATGTGGAAGAGCTGTGGCTGCCTGCTTTGCTCCATGGGGCAGGGGTGGCATGGCCTAGCTCCATTAAATGGCGTAACAGGGGTATGTCTACATCACACAAATCAAACCTGAGGTAAGCTCCCCACATGGCCTCTGAAAACATTAATTCAAGTACCAGAAACAAGACAGACAGTGCAGTATTAGTCTGACTAATAAGCAGGGATAATTAGTCTCTATAGAAGCTTGTACTAATGAATTTCAATGAAAATGGAATAAATCTAATTACCTAACATTTCTTCTGGTTAAGAGCACATAGACAAAGTGTTACTATGAATTTTCTGGTCCACACATTTAACTTTTCGGTGCAACTCATACCATGTTCGTTCCACAGCCATACCCCTAGAGCAGGCCTCCTGACTGCTTGTTTGAAAAGTTATGCTGAAGAGAGAAGAAGGAAGATGTACAACTACCACAGGTGATCCTTTACATTGGAACACGGCTGGTGAACAGAAAAAAACCCACAGACTACTATCATCATATCACAACTCTTCTCCACTACTGACTTCTGCTTAGGATAACCTTTTAAAAGTATTGGTATGTAGTAATGGAGACAGCCATCATATTAACTCTGGCAGGGAAAGAGAAGAGAAGTATTACCCAGCCTTCCTTTATCAAAAACCCTGCAGTTTGCCATCCCACATCATTGGGCAACTCTTGGAGATCAAGTGTCTTCAGTGAATGAGACACAGGTCATTATAGATTCATCATTTACCTGCCACACAAAAACTACAGCACTGCAGGACTTGACTGCTTGACAGCAGCGAGTCTGCTCCATAAAATTCAGCCTCTATCCATTTTTCTACAGGTATTGTTGTTCCAGATAAAAAAAATCAAACTGTTCACAGCTGGTGATGTTTTTTTAAGACTACAAGAACTTTGCTAATTGCTTTAAATGCAAAAGAAATTGAAATAACGCATAACCATTCGAAGACTTGCTTTTCAGAAAATTGCTTCAGAACATGCAAAGCTGCCATTTTTATATAGAAATTTGTTCATGGCTTTTTCAGAAAACAAGAAGGTCCTTCTACGCAATATGCCTATCCTCTCCATCACTAAACAACCTGTATACAAGGATTTCCAACCTTATTAATAATTGCTAGTTATCACAGTAATTAGGAGTTTGAAGTGCTAAAAATAGTTGCCAAATGTGTCCTAATTTCCTAGCACATACAGTAGATAAGGTCCAGTGCTTATTGACATCCAATGCTATAGATGTGCTAATTTTACTGGCATCTACAGAAGCCATAAGCAAATAAATACATTACAGAAAAAATGTCACAACTCAAGTGTTAGTGTCTCATCCTTCACAGGAAAAACATATGAAGTCTGTTAATAACTTGAACTTTAGCTGTGTCTTAATAAGATACAGACTTGATTCTTTTAGTAAGTGAGGCAGCAAATTCAAATGTTTCTAAAAATAGATATTACAATCCATTGTGACCAAACACTTTCTTGGCATTCAGTTCAAGAAACAGTGCTAATGAACCTTGGTACAGGATGCTTAAGCATCTAATTAATATTAGCAGGTAAAGACTAATCAACAGTTGCAAAGAAAGTCACATAAGGTGGTCTGAGAGTGACAAATCAAGCAACACTTGCTTGAAAACAAATCCTACCCTGATTGTCAATACCTAGGCATTAATAGGTATTCATTAATTAATAAGTACATGTAGACAGGTTGTAGACTGGAATTAATTACTGGGGGGGAAGTATTATCAACCAACATTTTTTCCAAAAACAAAAATTTCTTCACTGTTCAGTTATGTCAAAATTTTAGAGTTTCTGACATGGAAACTTCAATGACAAATAATGGAAACTAATAAAAGGCTCAAGGATTACTGAATCTAGGACTTTAATATAAAACTATATATAATTCTGGGAGGCAATTTGAATTTTGACAAGTCTTCAGCCCTTAGCTTGGCAGAGCTGGTGGGAAGACCTGAGATCCTTGGGAAAGGATCTTTAATTACAAAGAGTAATCTACTCAGATAGATGGATGTTCAGTGAAAGGACTATAATTAACTGTACTAAATAAATAAGTGTTGTCAGGGCAAAAAAATAATCCTTATAGTAACAAAAAGCTCCTGAGAAGTTAAAAGAAATGGACATATTATTGAGAATCACAAAATCAGTTACCCTCTGTAAAGCAGAAACACAGTGGTGAATGCAGCAGAGCCATTTTAATGTTCTCCAGTAGAGTAGGAAAAAATAAACATGTTTGAGAGCATTCTTTATTAATGGCATGCTAAGGTAAGAAAGAGAGAGGAAAGAGAGAGGAAAGAGAGATTACAGTATAGGTCCAGAGGTGAATAGACAGCACTGAAATTCATTCATAAAAATAATCACCAGCCATTGCCTCATAATTGACAAATATTTTAAAACTCTGTGATAACACTACTAAATAACACTATTACTGTTTATTTCTGAGTGAGACACTGGTTTATTATAGACTTTATAACCAAATAATCGCTGTCGTTCAATAAGAGCAAAGACAAGACAAATTGATCTTGTATTGAACAAATTCCATTTTATTCAATACCCTGAATGTAAGTATAGAAATGCATACCCCCATTTTTATATTTAAGTACATAATTCAGTAAATACTGATGTTTGACATTTTCTGTTTCTGTAGGGCCCACATGGGACATACTTAACTGAACCTATTGGACAAGAAATTTTATGGACTTTAAAATAAAGGTGACACTTGGAATTCATTTGCATCAGATAGGCATGTTTCCCATAAATTGTATATGAGTCAAGGAAAGAAAAATCTTTAATGGATTAACATACCAGACCCAGCTACATAAACAGCAACAATTGCAAGGCTGAAAAAGGAGGAGAGGCTTGGGAAAAATGAAAGCCAATTGTCAGTCTCCCATATCTTGTCTGTACAGCTCAGAGAGCAAAATTGATGGGAGCCTGGCCAGTACTTAATCTGAAGGCAAACATTCATCTGCAGGGACCTTCAAATTGAGGTGTTCGTTTGGAAAATGAATCCCAGCAAGATTTTTCAAGGACTGGATTTTCCTTCTGTGTCCTGCTCTAATTCTGCTTTAGCTCCTAAATTCAGTTTGTTATTTAGCTACCCTGCAATGCTATGTCTCTGTAAATGGGTTCATAACAAGGCTTACACTTCTGTCATACAAGGGCTTTTTTGTGAATATCTGTTAGTTCATTAAACAACATTTGTAATTCATTAAACATTATTATGAGCTACACTAGGTACCCTTTCCTTTGGCTGAGACAACTGTGTTTCTCTATAGCTTTTTCTCTTTGAAAAGAAAAAAGGAGACTTTTGCTCATCTTTTCCTGATTTTCTCTTTCAGGTAGCTGAGGGCTGTCTAGCACTCATGTGCTATGGATAGTCTGCTTTAAAGGACCTGGGCAGCTGGAGTTCTGATCGAAGAGGACATCATTTCATAGTCTGAAGTGAATAATCCTATGTCTAAATTTTGAGAACTCTGGTCATGAACATCCTATTCAGCACTGGGTCTAGGAAAGCAGACAAATAAATGGACTAGTTAACTCCTATTTACTGAAATGATCTCTCGCAGTATTTGGCAGTAAAAATGAAGGGTGTCCACCTGGCACCCAGTATGGATTTGCAATTATTGGAGTTGATTCTCAGATTATTTCCAGTGCATGACAAATGATGACTTCCCCAGTTGCTATGGGGGAGAAGGAAAATCTCTTCTCATGCTAGTGAAATTGCATTTTTGAAGATTTGATGGATTTCTGATGATTTCACAAACATTCTCCAAAGCCACTGACAAACAGGTAAGGAAAGTGAATAATCTCTGTGATACCAGATGTTAAATGACTTTGGCCATTAAAAAACCCTGTTATCCCTTCCCTTATGACACACCATTTCCTCTCTGACTTTTAATTATCCCAACCACATAAATGCTCAAGTGACCAACTGGAATTAACGAGAACTTTAATAGACCATGTAAAGCTACTACAAGTTTTTAAATATAAACTAATGTATTCTGTATTGAAAATATATTCAGCTATTGCATCTCTTTGAACAAATTTAATACAGAAGAAAAAAAGATAAGAAAATAAAAACAGAGAAAATGCTGCCTTGATATGAAGAGAAATTTAGGGTGAGAGCACTGTACCTGTCTGAAAACTGTGCAAAGGAGATCACACAATCATACCTATACAGAAAAGGGAATACTCTTTTTTACCAGTGGTGAGTAGTGGCATTCCCTTAACTTCTGCTCTTTTTTCAGTTGTTAGTGCTCTGAAGTAATATTTGTACTCGCAGCTGCTAGATAAGTGGCACTGATATTTCAGGTGTCTGCTGAGAGCTTGTGATATAACAAGTTGTAAAACACACCATGGGAACACAGGAAATATTAATCCCCACGTTTCACGATAACCACTTCCAGGGCTCGAGAAGGTCAAGATGACATTTCCTGCATAGTGCATAATTGCTCCCCAATTAGTACAAAGATTTTCACCTAAAAAGCCCTCGTAAAGCCAGAATAGACAAAGCAGTGATAAGATACTCTGTTACAATAAAAAGATCTTAGCTTTTCATTTTGAATATTTGAACCATCAGACTTCTGAGAAATTTAGTTTTAGTTTTCTTTTTAAATTAAGTGAAAAGGAATTTTTTTAAAGTATTTTTACTATTACTGATTGATTTTGGTAAGAATCTGAAACAACCTTTTCTAGTAAAGAAAAAATTTATCCAAATATTTAAAATATTTTCAGAACAAAAAGGTCAAGACAGCAGGCAGATATTGTTGCAGATATTTACTCGGGAGTAAATTGAGAAAAAACATCATCTGGGAAAAAAATATTTTTACTAGAAAAGAAAATTGGAATGAGAGTGTTGGAGATAGTTCTGAAAAAAGACAAATTTCAAATTTACAAAATGTTGCCAACTTTCAGCAAGGAAAAGATGGCATTAAATCCTCACAGTTAACAAAAAAAAAAATCCAAGCAAACCGTGGTGTCAAAATGATGCAAAAAAACTGCAAAAAAAATGTAAAGCTCTTTATTATTATTGTTATTAAGAAGAAGAAGAAATAAACGAGCACCTGCATATTCCAGAGAGAAGAACAGGATATTTCTGTTTGTTTTCTATTTCCTTGAAATATTATGTGTCTTTCATTCAGACACCATGGGCCTTTGTGAAACCTCTGTGTAACAGTAAGTGTCAGACAAGGTGAGGCTCAGAGGCTCCATCCATTAGCATTGCTTAACTTGGAGAACTCAGCTGCAACATCCTGTGCTGAAATCAGAACTCTCATCTGCATTCTGATGTGAGGAACAGACACAGCATGGAGGGTGTTTAGAATAAAAATTCAGAGGAGGGTAAGACTGTCTTAAAGCTGTGTTTTCCAGAGAACTGGTTACAAAAGTCTGGCAAATCATGGAAAGTATGAGAGCTTTTAGGAAGAAAGGTTCTTTTATGAATCAATCACAGCAGTTTCTTCTAATGAACATTAAGGCTCATGTGCTTTGTTCATGTATTTTTCAGTGTTCAACTTTTTCAGATATTTCAATAGTAACATCAGATGCAGTTGAATTTGATCACCACAAATCAGATCTGTGATCAGGAAAGTCACTCACCCATATGAGCTACTCATTCTGCCAGTACCTTCTTTTTCAGTACCGTGGCAGCAGATGCTGTGAGCTACCTTCTCCCATTATTCTCCCTGAGCAACTTTTCTGCAACAAGTCTTGTTGACTTCAATGCATAAGTGAATTTTATTCTCACTGGCAGGAGATCTAATTGCAAGCTTAATCATAGGCTTTTTGCTAGCTTCTATCCCCCATCATCACCCATCAACCAATGATCTTTTCCTGAGAGCACTTACTATTGTTGCAAATAGTAGTCAAGACTTACGTTTGGAAGAGGTGCTTGGGAGCACCTGTGCTGTGCTGCAGAACAGATACCATCAGACAGAAAAGGAAAAAGTGGTGGAAAATGAGCAGTTTCTCTAATAGTTGTTTCCTTTTGGAAAAAAAAAACCTCTTCATGGCCTTGTTCCAGCTGCACAACCTATCTTGCAAATAAAGCATCAATAGGATATTGGATTGATAGTTTTGAGGTAATTAAATTTTTTCCAGCAAAAAGAGAAATGTCAGAACATTTAGCCTACCACATGTTTTTCTAAAATATGATGCCAAGTGCATGTGTGTATATATATATATATAAAAGTAAAAAAAAAAGGAGGATTCACCACGTTCCTGTGTTCCGCTGAAACTTGCTTAATTCACCTTCTAGTATTGAATATTTTTAATGTGAGGTTCCAAGATTCGCTACTTCATATTTCAATTGTAAATGGATGAAAAAATGTTAATGAAAAAACAGGAGTGTACCACTAGAATTTGTCATAATGAAAGTTTTATAGCTGAAGAAAAAGGCAGGGGGAAAATAAGGTCAAGTTCCCTTCTTAACTAACTGCTCCCACATCACCCCACACACTAGCAGTGAAGCAGGTAACCTATCTGCAAAGCTACAGCTCAGTTACGTGAAGCTTTCTCCTCTTGCTATAAAAGGCAAATGGAAGACAAATTATAGTTAGATGGCAAGTGAGTTTTGAAGGATAACATGAAAGTGAAGAAATAACGCACAAGCATGACTCTTCCTTTTCTTTAAAACATTTGAAACATTAGCAACATTCTTTTATCCCCTAAATTTCTGTTGTCTGCTGAAGCATTCACATACTGCAAACCAAAAAACAGCAGTAAGTAGACTCTGGCTCAGGATTCAACCTCTGACAAAGGAAACTGTAAGTAAAATGTACAGTCTGTTTTAAACAACCCACTCAGGAACCTAAGCCTGACTGCAGGCCACAATTTTCCAAACAAAAATCTTTTTCATGGGCAGGGATTACTGTTCATAGAACAGATGGGGTGAAAACTATATTTTCCTTCTTGGTTTTTGAGCTCACTCCTGTTACCATCCATAGTCCAAAAAAAATGGATCCACTGAGTGCCAAGGGCTTTACCCAGTGGGATGAGTTCATGGGTGGCTAGTCTGCACCAAAGGGCTTTGGCTGTGTAAGCCTTCCAAGACTTCAGTCTTTGTGAGCAGCTTGCTCTCCTGCACCCTCTCCAGCCACACAGCTGAAGGGAAGGGGAGAGAGAAAAGCAAAACTCCAGGAAGGAGCCTGAGAGAAGCTGCAATTAAAATAGGCCTGGCCAAATGCCAGCCCTGAATGCCTCTAGATACAATGGGTCCTAAACCTAAATTAGGCCAACTGCCAGCTTTGGGGACGCATGCACAACTATAATCTCCCAAAAGCAGACAGACAGCAAAGTTCAATTAAGTGTTCTCAGTTCACCAGTCAGTCAGAGAAATCCTTAGGCATGGCAACACTTGCCAAACACTTTTCATGTACAACACAAATAAAAAAAAAATTAAAAATTTATTCAATTTCTATTTCTTTGGAGAAAAAGAGGGAGAAAATTTGAGATCTGGGAAGAGAAATACTAAAACGCACATATGGGCAGAGCTAGGAAAGAAGATTTTAAAGCTATTTTTTGACAAGGCCACATGCCTACACATGAATGACACTGATTTACCTTTCATTAACATGCACAATTGCAAAAATGTTGGTGAAGAGGGAGCAAATTAAATCAAAGCCACATGGCAATATAGTTTGGCTAGAATTTATGTTTGTTGCATTCTCAGCTTCTATGAGACAGACTTCCAGTAATCCCCTCTTTGACACTAGCACCATGATCCAACTTACTCTCTTCATTAGGCTCAGTTATTGGCCATCTGTCTGTGCAAAAAAAAATAGTCTGAATATCATTTCTTCCTCATAACGTGGAAACAATAATGAAATGCACTACAGGAAAAGCAAGCTGGAATTAGGATATTTCCCAGTTCAAACAAGAGAGTGCTGGAACCCATACTAAGGCTGCTGGACTCCAAGTCCTGCCATAGCTGCATACCATGAGCCAACTGCAGGGACTGCCAGTGAGAGAAAAAAAGCATTAAATGACAGCCAGCACTACTTTGGGTCTGGAGTCCGATGAAAAGAGAGTTTTAGTTATTAAGAATGCCACTGTAAAGAAAACAAACCCTGCAAACACGTACAATTTCAAAGCCCAAAGCAGCTCAGGGAAAGCGGCCCTGAGGGTGAGGTCAGTCCCCACAGCCTTCTGCAGCACTGGGCTCTGCTCTCCTTCACATCAAGCACAACCAAGATGCTGTGCCAAGTTTTGAGTATCAGGATTTAGCATCTTCTACCCATCCTCTCCTCCTTTCCACAGCAAAAACAAAAAAAAAAAAAAAAA
>VWZV01009952.1:12037-38941 GCA_013397155.1 Irena cyanogastra | reverse complement strand
AAAACCCAAAAAAAAAAAAACCCACCAAAAAGAGGCAGGGATGGGTTGAGAGAGATGGTTGTGGCTTACCAGGAGCCTGCTGTCCGGGAAGCGCCCTGCAAATGGTGTGCGGCCCATGCCAGGGTCACGCAGAGGCTGCAGGTGCTGGGGCAGGGACAGTCCTGCTGGTGCTTGCAGGTGGCTCTGCAGCCCATGAAGGGAAATGAAACACAGCAGGTCAGCGAGGCAGCAGCACCATTGGTCTGGGCCAAAAGGACAAACCAAGGAGCTGAGAACAGACACACACCCAGGCCTGATCCCTGCTCAGCCATGGCCAGCAGGGCTGCACAGGGCGGTCAGGAGCAAGGACACAGGTCAGGGTGTAAGCCTTGTCACCAGGAGACACAGGATACTCCTTGTGTAGATCAAAAACATGGGAACATTTTGGTAACTTCATTCCTCTACAAATTCTGAAGACAGGGAGATAATATTTGGAAAGATCAACAGCTCCCAGTAGTTAAACTGAAAAATTTGGCCTAACTAGCCAAGATTCGCAGCAATGAAATTAGGTATGCCCTAGTATTTACCTTTGTCAGTGTGAAACACTAACTGTATTTTTGTCTTTCTTTTGTACACAGTGTTTATGCAGAAATCCTCATAAATAAACCTGAGAATATTGAACCTCACCATCTAATAGATGAAAAATTAATTCATATGCAATAACTGAAAAAGTAATTATCTTACCGATCGCCATCATTTCTAGGAAGTCAGAGATACCAAAAGAAAGAAAGGAACACACAATGATTTTTGTGTACCTTTTCTCCAAAAGATATAATCACAAGATATTCATTGTCAGTTGGGCTTTTTTTTTCTTTTACGATTGACAGAAGTGAAGAAAGTCTCCCAGAGGAGTATATAAATAATTTAAATAGCACATATAGTGGCTGCCAGTACCCAGCCAAATTCACCTTGGCTGTAATCCTGCTTGGCTCTCACATTCCATCTCCAAAGCAGATAAACCAAATGTGTAACAGAGAATTAAGAAAGGATAAAAAATTCCAGTAACCCTCTCTAGTACCAGTTATAATCTGTCTTGATATAGATTTAAAATCTAAGCTGCACTTTCAGAAAGGTTATAAGGAAATTATGCGTTCAACTGCTCTGGGAGCTTGGGATGGAAAACACTACATATATTCTAAATCTTTGTTAACTACCACAACTTGCATACCATTACTTTGAACACAGCCAATCCAAAGTTAGTGTAAAAGGTGCTGTAGGAGTATTTTAAATCAGGGCATCAAGCCAGAGAATATTAAAGTATATAGGCTGCCTTCCTGTCTCTGGAGGTTTTAATACAATGAAGGCTTGAACTCCTGTTAGCCTTGTTACATGAATTATGATGTACTAACTGCTCATCTGAGCACAACCAGTCCATCATAAACCTAAGGAAAAGGGATACTACCCTCCGGTGAAAAAAATCAAAGAAAACAACGCTTAGTTTTTTTTCTTGAAAAAAAAAAGTTAAAATGTTAATTTCAACACTACAAAATTTTTAAGATCTTAGTTTGTGTGATTGTTTGCAGGACTATGTGAAAATGGCTTCTTTTGTTTGTTTTTATATCATTAGGGACTTAAGGTGTTCTTTTTCTTGTAAATATTCTAGAGAATTAAATGTGTGCACAAATTAATTTGGAAGTTGAAATAAATTTCATTACTTCGAGAAAAGCATGGTTTGCTACAGCAGTCCAAGAAAAATCTATGATCTCTCTTTTTGTATTTGAACATTTTACCAGCTACAATTTGATAAACCTGTGCTGAGCGAGAGGAGAACACATACAGTTTCACCTATCAAAGTTAAAGCATAAAGGACAAGCATCATTAAACTTCCCAAAATCTTTGTCAGAGAGGTAAAAATGTTCTCTCTGAGAGGAAAACCAAATGAGAAAATGAAAAATTACCCTTGTTTAAATCCCTAATATGGGATTTTACCTTTTAAGTCTGCTAGAGTTCCTTCCTAATCCACAGCTAGAGGTATTTGAAACAGCAGCTCTCAAGAACTAAATGTCTTGCAGTTTATTCTACATACAGAATCATTTACTTAACAACGAAATTTCTTGTGATATTAAGAAATAATTGTATGGTTTCTTAGACTGTCTTAGGTATCAAGGAACCTTTTTTTCCCCACGTAAAAATACTGCAACTCACCCAGCACTGCTGTGGGTTTAGGAAGTCAGGCAGACTTAAGTGTCATTACTGAACTTGAATTAACTGCACTGCACCAATTAACACGGCAGTCCGTAGCCACGTTATCTGTGGAAGGAGCTGCCTTTCCCAAAGTTCCAAAGAACACATCTGCCTCTGAACTAGCCACTGCTAATGGTGATGTTTCCCAAGGCTCTTTGGGGAGAGCAGTGTTCTTCCCCCTCTGGTGCATCCACACCACTCTGAACTCCAGTGAAATCATCTTGCTGATCCTGCACTAAGATCTTACCTAGGTCTCAATTGTTGTATTACTATTTGTGCCATTATTTGCCTCAGTGGGTGTTCTGTCTGCTCTGTCAAGGCTCAACATCTTCAAGTTTGTTCCTGTGTGTTTAAAATTCAAAAAAGGATCACAAATGACATTCACTTTCTAAAAGTGTGGGGACACTGAACATGGCCCTGGTACGTGCATATGGCAAAAGCTAATATTTTTTAACATAAAAAAGTTATGTACAGAACACCATAAAAAGTTAAATCTAGCATGGATAAAAATCACCAGGGATGTCAGTGTGAATTTGAACCCAGCAAGCTCCTCAGAATTAGCTCCTTTTGAAAACCTTATAAAACAAATATTAGATGAAAAAGAAGTCATTTTACAGAACTCATAGGACCTGCTTTACAAGTATAAAGAACATGTACTTTTTATCTGTATGTGTAAGTAATTAAAATTCAAAGCATTAACATGAATAGTAAGAATAACAAGGACTTTAATGAGTCCCTGTGGAACATAGGCCAAGCTAGTTTGTTTGGCTAAAATCTTTCATAAATATAACTGCAGTGGAATTGTGCACACAAGAACAATAAAGCAGAGTAACTGCCTGAAAAAAACCCAAATAAAGGTGAACAAAGAAAAAAAGCATGAATAAAAGTAACTCCAGTGTAGCAACTATAAATGAGACAACTCTATCATGATGTAGTGAGGAAGGCAGCTAAACAAGCATTGCTGTCTCCAAGCCACTGGCTTTAGCTCCCACTTTGTGGTTGTTTCATGGCACAAAATAAAGACAAATGCAATAAAAGACACTTGTGAAAAAATAACAGATGCATACCACAGCATCATACTGAAATATATGCAAAGACAAACCACTTTTACCAGATGACAACTGCACAGTCAAAAGTGGACTCTGCAGTCCACTTCTGATGCTGTAAATGGACCTGAGTTGGCTTGTTAGACAAGAGTGTGCATCAAAGCATGCTCTCCTGCCCAGAGGAGCATCTTTTAACAACCTCATAAGTCTTTTGAGCACCAGTTTTCCAAATATCCAAGGACACCAAAGTGAGTCACTCCAATCCCTGTTTCAACTGAAGGATTTGATTAACCATCCAGAACACATCACCTTGGGACACATGACAAGGTTATATGTCACTAACTCCATTGCATGGATTTTCAAACTGTTTGTGAAACAGCTCCCAGAAGGCTGTATTACAGTACAGCTTTAAAGCACATGGAAATACAAGAGAGTTCTCTGTAAAATGTTACATCTTAACATAAAACATAGCCCCTGAATCATAACCAACTTGGACATGGACATAATAGAGCAGAAAACCTGGAGAAGACAGAGTGAAAGTTGTTCCAGCACACACCTTCCCTGCTTATTTTCAGAGGCCTTTCTTAATCTGGCTAAATCCACAGCCAGCTTTCACAGCACCCAGCTTTCAGCACTTCAGAGTCTACTACAACACGTAGCTTTTAACTGGAAGACTTCTCTTATGATGTGAGGAAAGGCATGATAAGCAAGAAGTGGATGCACAAAAACGTCACAGCATAGGTCTCAGTTGAGACAGCCACGACACAGAATATCACCATACAATTTCAGAAAGCTTCAACCCATACAGAGTAACACCATACCACTCCAGAAGGCTTCAGGTGTCTGCCCATACAGAATAACAGCCCTTCAGAAGGCTGCAAGCATCTGCCCTTCTTGTTCTTTAGCCCAACCTTTTACCCCCCCATGTTCATGCATTGCACCTGTGTGCCTCTGTTCCCTTTGGTGGTTGCTCAGCACACCTGGGCACTCCAGGTCTCATTGCTGTCAGTGCTGCTCACCTGCTTCTCACAGCTGTAGCCCAGTGGGGATGAGGCTCTGCTGCAGCCCCACTCTCAATTACCACAAACTGTGTATCTACACAAAAAACCAGTCCTGGAAGCAAAAACTGATGGGTGTGTCTGCATGGGAACTGTGGTCTTGAGCCCACTTCTGAAATTCAGTGTCTCCAACAGCCATTGCTCATAAAACAAAACCAGGAGACCAAGTGGTGGTTCTTTAGTTTCACCCTATCATTAAATGTCATTTGAGACACAGAAGAGTTGCATCCAGATCCATTCTCCACTTGAGATATTTTGAATTTTTTTTCCTATGCAGGCTGCTTTAATTGCTTTTTAAAAACTGGGTTTGAATCTTTGCCACAATTAAAATTTATGTACATAACATTCAGTAAAGCATGAACAGAAAGGAAAAAAAGCAGTAAAAATGTTACTTGTACATATTGGAAGTCAAAATATTAAAAACATTCCAACATATAGTAAATGTGTATGTGTAGATAGAGTCACAGTAACAATGTCTGCACAACAAAGCAAAACCCAATAATATTAATTTCAGTTATCTGTAGTGAAATGCACTGATGCAGCACTGGAAATCTTCTAAATGGAAATAATATGCTCAGACACATCAGTTTATGATTCTATAAACAGGATTTTTGCAATATTTACTTTTGTCAGCATCAGCTTGTCTACTGACACTTTTGAATTGCAGCAGGTCTCTGCAGTATAAGAGCCTGAAGAATAATAAAAAAATGTCTTCCTGATTCAAGAGATTAGCCTCTAGCACACATAACCTTTATTCTGACTATAATACAATTCACATCTGGTTAAAAGAGATGTAATGCATAGAGAGGGTCTGTCTGTCATGCAGGCCTGATGCATTAAATCTTTATTTTTCCTGTTTGCCCAGCTCTAAGGTTCACCAGTGAATGTGAATGGAAGTCTCTTAGACCTTTCCCTTTTTAGCTTATAGGTCAAACCTACTGCATGAAATACAGAATTTTTTTTAACTAACCCACAGTAAGGATTATTATTATTTTTACAAACTTATTATTATTATTCTTACAAAGTATTCTGTCAAACAAGTAGTTAGTTTTTACAGTAAGATCATTACTTAACAGAGAAATTTTAGTGATTTGCCTCAGTTGCATTCCTGACAAAACAAAGTAAAAGTAGCAACAGCAAGATGACATTTGTTTTCACAAAGATAATTATATAAAGTGTCAGTAGTGACTATCTCACGGTAGTAGAGAAAGAAAAGAGCTGCTTTCTTAAGAGAACAGACTTGAAAAACTATATGTACAATAAGGACATCTCAAAGTAACAGCCAACACAAAAACACATACAAATGCCATGAGTTCTGTTCTACATCTTAACCACTACACATGCTTATTTTTGGACCATGAACATGCTCAAACAAAACCTTTTTTTTAAACTACAAGGAGAAATAATTAATTTAGAAACATGAAAATACTTATTTATCTCTTCATATTGGTCAAATTCTTAGGAACAGTAAAGTTCTCGTGAACTGAGAGAAGAGATTAAGGAAGGTTTCAATATCAGCAGAAAAATTATTTTTAGCCAGGAAAAATGTAAGCAAATCCACCTGTGAGACAAGAAAGTGAAGCACAGTGATAAAACATGAGCAAACGTTCAGTGGCGACGTGATCCCAGGCAAACTGGGACAAAAGGGAGAAAGGAGCAGAGGTGTTGGAACTCTGCAGGGGTCAGCTCTCCCAGGCTGCTTTGCTCACAAGGCTGGCAGCATGCCAGCTCCCATATGTTAACCTGCACATCTGAGCCATGACATAAAACCTCTGAGGGACAGCATCCTGTCCTCATTTCTACACAACACAAGAACCCGGGGCTGTGTGCCTCCTGGCCTTTAGCTATAATGAACTTGTCTGCAGTCTTAATGCACAACTCTCTGCTGGGCCATCGATTCAAGTATGTCCTGTCCCCTGGCAAATATTTTGGGGCTGCAGGCCTGCAGCCAACACAAACTGTCATCTTAATGGAGTGACAGTCAAGTGGCAGAGAGAGAAGGAATTCGCATGATGTTGCTCAACAGCTTCTGTGTGCACAAGGTCTGCGAAGGTTCTGCTTGATTTGCTGTCCAAGTTGCTGATCAGCATTGCTGAGCAGAACCTCTTAGGAGAGAAAGGAGGAAGCCATGCAGACTGAAAACATGAGCATCACTCCTACATTTAATTCAGCCTGAGAAGACCTGAAACTGTCAGTGAATGCTTTCAATTATGAACATCAAGTTGTGCAAATTGAGTTGCTTTGCAATCAATTGGTCCTATGGTTATCTCACACTTTCGTTAACAGAACTTTCACATTCAAACCACGAATTATTGCAAGAACAATATATAGTGCATTCTTTATCAGATCCTATGTGCATAGCTGAATATAAATATATAATGAAGAACATTAGAGAAACACATTTCGTAATAAGGTATTTTTCTTAAAGCAATGTTATTACCTTTTACAGGTGTACAGTAAGTTGTTTGCCCTGTCATTTAAGAAACTGCTGCTTCAAGACTTTGGAATGCACTGTCAACACTGAAGGGAGCATTGATACCACATTCCAAAACCAGCAGAACTTGATCAATGGCCCCTATTGCAATGAGGAATCACACTGCAGTGCTATGGATTTACTTTCCTACGAATGTAAAGGAAGTGAGAGGGATGCGTGTTTAAAAGGCCAGATCACGAACCTTCAGACAGTGGTATTTATTCCACAAATTAAAGTCTGTGGATTTGGGGATAGGGAGACTGTTGCTTTTATCCAGCCCTGGAACTCATGAAGGGAGCCATAAACTTAACAGTCAATAAGCCTTATGGAAACATGACCTTGAGTCTTAAATTAGCATGTACTAAATGAGATATTTATTATGGGATTCAGTGCCAAATACATTTGCATTGTTTGTAAAACATCACATGTATCTTTGCAGGCAAAGCTAAGAACACTGCAAGAAATGTTTTCAATTTTAGAACCAGGAGTCATAAAATGTTGATTAAGTACTCTGATAAATGGGAAGCATTTAAACATTTTGGATATATTGAAGTAATTCAGGTGTGAAGACATCTAACTACGTCACCCAACTATATTTCTCTCCTTAATCTTAGAAGCATCCAATAAAGAACAAACATTAATTCTTGAATTCTCACTGAAGAAAGCAATTTTTGTATTTCTAAGCAAAGCAGCCATGATAATGGCATTTGCATTCAGTATACACGCTTTAAGGTGAGGCACATCTATTCTCATCACTCAGTTCAGTCACCATTTTAAAAGGCTACCTTTGCTCTGACCCAGGCTTACTGTGTCTTTTGTGTTTTCTCTATCATCCTTCTCAATGACAGAATTAGATCACAGAGTTGTAGCATGATTTAATAGCTGGTGTTTCAGCAGCAATTAATAAGAAAGCCACCTGCCTCTCCACTTCTTCAAAAGGCAGAATGCTTCATCCCACATCTCCCTGTCACTCACGTGCCTGCTGAGGAGGTGCCTGTAACACAGAGGTTCACACCACTTGAGCCTCCTGAGTGGAACACCCACAAAACTGTGCAAGAGAGGAACAAACCAGTCTTGTGGAATGAATGGTACTATTTTAAAATGCCACACCAGTAATAAAATCAGGGCTTATAGTACACTAGACAAGGGGTTAACCAGCCTTACTTGTTATTTACAAGACACAGGAGGTATTAAACAGGTGACATTTGTACTCATAGAGTGGTCAGGATTGTGCCCAGTTTGCACCACCAGTGTACTTAAAAGAAAGGCAAAAAAAAATACTACATTTTTAAACAAAGCTACAAAAAAAGCTTAAGAGATTACTTGAACAAAGTTAAAGGAGTCACAAAAAGCAATGAGAGAAAAATGGGCCATAAAAGTCTTCTGGCACCTAAAGATCCCCATAAAGGTGACGGTAATAAATATTCACCATGTCCACTTGCAATAGAACTACAAGAATTCCGTTTATCCTGCAGTAAAGAAGATTTAGCTTGGCTATCTGGAAAATCTTTCTTACCATAAGGCTACTGAATCACTAAAACAAGACGAAGATAAAACCATGGAATCTACTTCACAGGTTTAGAAGAAAAAGAGATTAATTTCCAAACCGTAAGAATGATTTCAATCTACATTTGTATATTCAATGACAATGTATTTTATAAAATCCCTGGTGTGTCAAGAATTGTTTCATCTCAATACCTGTGCAGCTTATTTTTGCATCTTCACCTTTATTAACAACTACACCCTTCCCCCTTTGAAGACCTTAGCCTTAACTCCAGTTCTTATCCATCTCCATATTTGGGTCCCTATTTTATGGCCTTTTAAAAATTATTATTAAATGTTAAATTATTGTTAAATGTTGTATAATTCCACCCCCCCTGCCCCAACCATGCATTTCTTAAACCATCTGTGCAGTCTCCACAACTTCCAGAATTTTGTTAGCAGAAACAACCAAATGGCCATAGAAGTCTAACACCTAGCAAGGGAAAACAGAAAAAAAGTAGGTCGGGGGGAAAAAAAAAGTGAGTGAAGATAAAATCATTCTAAGGCCTCTCAATTCCAAATGCAGTTCCTATTGTATCCTTATTCTTTCTAAAAATATACTCAAAGTTATTACCATCCTATTGGTATTGTATCTAATTAAATTTTGCCAATATGATTTACAAAACTCAGCACAGCTATTGTGCACTTACTTTTTTTTACTGTACAGGTGTGGTCCCAAGAAGGTGCCAAATACCCCACAGCATGAAAAGCTCCTTGTTCCAGAAACTTGTGATTTAATAATAATATAAGAGAGAACAGCTGGCTGTAATAAATGGGCAAGGCAACAGAGAGTGTAACAGTGGGTGATGCAAGTCAGGCAAGGTCACTCTGCTCTTTGCTACCTGTTTCATTTGGGGAAGTAGGGAGGGCCAGAGAATTTTCAGCAGTAAGCCTGCTAAAAATACCATTGGCAGTTCTTCCAATAAACCAAAGGGTGAGATCAGATCCCTAGATTTGAGAAGACCTCCATATTCATGCCTATGCATTTTTACATACATCTTTATAACAACTATATTTTAGAGTCAAAAGGGAAAAGGACTTCAATTATTTCTTGCTCAGTATGTGCACAAGAAGATATCATGCACATATGTGAACATCTTTCTTCCATTTACACAATTCACTATCTCCTACATCAATTAAAATCAGAAGGATGAAGGAAAGTTCGCAGTTGAGGAACAGATGTGTGCTCCTTTAAGTCTCTTGGGGAAAAGGGCAAAGACTCACATTGCTGATGTGAAACAAGAGGATAGTTTTCTACATTCTATTTTCAAAATCAGAGGGAGAGAACTTTTCCTCTGCAATATTTAAAGAGGAAATATACACAACCATTTACCGAAGGTTTCAAGGACCCAACTGCATATGAAATGCCAATCTTTGAGACTGTGCCCTGCCTAGAAACAAAATACTCAGCTACCCTGAGAGTGCCTGTAGGAACAATGCAGCTGGATTTCTTCCACAGACAGAGAACAGGGGCAAATTCCCAATATAGAAACTCACAGATTTTTCTGAAATTCATACACCTTTATTTTCTTCTCTGCTTCTTAAATACCAAGTATATTGATAAAGCATGGATGCTGATCAGGAAGCAGAGAGACTAAAAATTTATGCACTTACAGCAAATTTGAGTTTTAGTTTCCAAGACAAGCTGGAAAACTCAACATGTTATGCTATAGTTGAATCTGAGACATTTGGGGACACAGAGTTCCTAGATTAATGAGCAAACAGCAGTGTCAGAGAGGCCTTTTCATAACCCTCCATGTACAAAGGCACATATGTGAGACTTCCACTGATTACCTCGGAGCTTTCTGCCAAGGACTTCGCAAGCAAACAAAAACTTTTATCCTCTCCTCACTAAATGAACCTACACCAAAGCAGAAATGCAACATTGCCATCCCCACCTAGCTTCTGCTTCCCCTTTAAGGTGAAGACCAGCATTTTAACACTAGCACACGATTTGCTCTACCTTTATCAGATCAACTCTAACCAAAGACTGTTTTCTGACAACACTCACTAAACCATTAAATCTGAACTAATACTGCCATTGTGTTAGTATGATTTTGGGCATGTGGAGACATCATCTCTCTTAAAAAAAGAAACTGGGTACAGTCAGAAATGAAAATATAATGCATGCAGGAACACAGGTCTGCTAAATATTTTTGAGAGACGGGTTAGAGAATATACATCTAGCATTTATATTCAGCCACATTATGTCCTAAGGCTATAAAACAGACTACGATAGTCATTCTTGTAGTCAAATTTCCAGTAAGGAAAAAATTAAGACATGTTTTCATCTGCTCTACTCTAAACTTCTCTCTCTGGAAGTTACATTCACAGAATGGTTCCCTTCCCTTTGTACATGGGTGCTCCAGATACTGCAGATGCACTATTTCCAGCTGCAGTTGAAAGCAAACTTCCACCATTCCAGGCAAAAAAAGGTCACCCTAGTTGTTCTTTAATAATAATACAGAATGTCAGCTGTCTTCTTTTTATATTTTCAGAAAGAAATGTGAATTTCTTTCACTCACCATCAGAATAATGATTAATCCAGAGCCTCTTGTATGCAGCTACTTCAACACAGAACCTACTACATGCAACTGTACTTTAAAAATGGCATTAATATCCCTGCAAATAAAACACAATTGAAGCCTTAAAAAAGAATCTGGTTGCTAGTAAGAAAATTATGAGGTCAGTAGAAAAACTAATCGAAGACTATTGCCTTTAATTTGAATACTTCAATGGTGTTTCCAGAAGGTTAGCTTACCTAATTCTAATCCTTTCTTTTAACAGTAAATTCCAACACCTCTCATTAAAAAAAAAGGAAAAAAAGGAAAAAGATGTTTCCAATCCAACAATTTTTAATTATTTTTTTTTAAAGGACAATCAGTCAAGAAAAAAACCCCATAGAAACTGCTCAGATTGTGGTTTTGGCCAACAATCTATATTCCTGAGAATTCTGTCAAGGTGGGAAACTCCTTTATCCTACATGAAACCTTTTAAAGCTCTTGGGTTTTACACTGAAAGGGAAAAGGCTGATGCAAACTGCCTTCAGCACCTCCTCATCAAGCACACAGCTATTTGCTACTTAAGCATTGCAGCGCTGGGAATGGAATGTGTCAGAACATGTCCTGATGTTATAAACACAGGCAGAAGCCACTGGAAACCCTAGAACGGAAAGAACACCCACCATAAACATTTCCTTCCCGTAGTTTAAAACTTCTCAGCTCTTAAAGTCCCCACTCTATCTTGGTTTCCTTCTGATGAGCTAAGCTGTTTGCACATCCTATTTGCCCGTATTTAGCACACTTTCTAGTAGTCTTTCACTTCAGTTGGACACGCAATACATCTGCAAGAAGGCAACTGCTTATATTTTTTTGCTAGAGAATTCTGAATATAGAGATATTTATCATCCAGATGAGTTCAGGAACATACTACTTACTACCATTCACTGCAAGAATAGCTGCAAGTTTCCTTAAGGAGTACATCAGAAGGAAGAAGACTCAGAAGTTTTAAGCTACTCTTTTTGTTTCAGAAGAAATTTTTCCATCCTCAGGCTCTGGGCATGTGTCCCATAAATTAATGCACAAAAACAAATAACTGAATGTAGACATTCACTTTGGCACACTCATCTCCACTAACTTTAGGGAAGAGAAAAAAAACAAGGTTTGTAGCAAGCCGAGAAGTTAACAAACAAATTTTTATAGTGCAAAGAAAGAGAGCCAAGATCTAAAGCCACGTACTCCCAAACAATTAAGCCCTGCAGCCTGCAGGAGAGTCCTTTCTTCATATTGACAGAACTCTAGCTGAGCAGCTCTGCTGTTTTGGGGACAAGCAGGAGGTGTATAGGGAGAGAAAGAAAATAAAGAAAAATGTAGGGTGGGAAAGGATAGCATTTCAGGAAATCAGCACTCAACCCATTTACAGATCAGTACATAAAAAAAAACCATTTATTACAGCAGATGTTTTAAGTAAAATAATGGATATGGGGCAGCAGTCAAAATCCAAAGTGAACTAAGAGATCCTTCCCCTCATGAAAAGAGCGTGGTCTTAGAGAAAAACACAAGCATCCAGTTCCTCCCAATACTCTGTATGTTACAACAGGACATAGACGTCTGCACCACCTTTTAGTGATGTCAAATTTTTTGCTCATTTCCCAATAGGGTTAGAGCTCAGCTTTGACAATCACATTACATGCACACCAGTTTATCCCCCTCCTGAATAACAGAAAAGAAAACAAACAAACCAAAGAACTACGTTTCCTTCAAAGAGGAACCATAGCCATGACTGATAATTTGTTCTACAATTCACTCATTCTGCCACAGTCAGTCTTCCAAATGATTCTAGAAGGATTCACATCTTCAATACCTTCATTGAATGACCTGGGCATTTACCTCATGGTGTCACTATCATGCTACAAAAAACACACCTCTGACAGATAACAGTTCAGTCCTGATTTTTCTTAGAAACTGCTTTCTTTGAAAAGAAGAGAGAAAACAAAATAATACCTGATAGTACCATGCACAATCCCAAGGAGAATAGACCTTGATTTCTACTTCCTCAGAAGTTTATCAGGTCACAGAATCTTTGTATCCTCTAAAGAACACTTGGACCTGCAGATGCTGGGGGTAATACCACTCAGAACTATTTTAAAGTTAAAAACCAACAAAATTCTCAGGGCAGCATGCTTCAGGAGCAGGGATGCTGATGAACAATTTCAGGCTTGTACGTACATCCCCACTGCTTTGGTGTGCCAAGTTAAGTTGGAGGCCACATGCTAATACATGATCCTGTGGGGTCAAAACTCCACACTGGACATAGAGAACTTTGTGCCCCAAACTCTGTAACAGTAACACTCCCCCTTAGGAGAGTAACATTCCCCCTTATATACCCCCTTAGGGTATATAGAAAAGAGTTTTTCCATCTCCTCCTCCCTTTTACATTTCCAGTGGAAGGCTTAAAAGCACCCAACAAGCAAACTTCTAGTACAGAAAGGAAGCCCAGCTGAGATGAGCATCTTCACCTCACTGATGTACTGACATCTCATGTTTATCCTTCACCATTTTTAAATGGTTTCCTTGCTGGTCTTGTATAAAAAGCAGGTTAGGATATGGAAAGAGATCACCCTGATACCTACCTGCTAGCACTCAGAAATCTCCAGACAGGAACACGTGCATCCCAAAACTGCAGTGCACACATATAAGTACAGATAAAAGGAGACAAAAAGAGTATTGTCAGATTTTTATAAACCTTAGGTGGGACCTGGTCTGTTTTATAGGAGACAAGTAGTATCATCATGTTATGAATTTTAAGTTTTGGCTTTAAGTCAAAAAGAAAAGTAAAGAAAGCACTTATCTGTGAAAAGAAACTCCAACTCGTAACAGTTACATAAAGGGCATAAGATCAGGCTTACAAGATAATAGAGTAACAAAATTAAATTAATGTTAGAGCTAGACAATTCACCAACACAGTATCAAAATTAGATAAAACTGTTGACATTCATTTTTCAAAACTTTACATCTGAGTTGTGACCAATATTTACCTGTAGCAAGCTGACCACCTTTACTATGTTAAAACCCCTGGATCAACATCCACTTCTTTACTAAGTTAAAAAAACATGCATATATACGTACATATTTCAATATATATTTCAATAATCAACCATGGACATTTCATTACCCATATTTATTTTATTTACTACTCTTTATGTTTAGTAATTTCATCTAAATATCTTCAGAGACAGTTGTTCCAAGTTATTTTGGTTTTTTTTGAAGTTTCTTGATCTCTTCTTCATTCCCAACTTGTACAGGATCCATGTGACCAAGGGCTGTTACTGCAGAAACTCAGGTCACACTGTCAAGTACTGAGAGTGAAGCCTTTAAGGGGAGACCATGACACCTGCACTTGGATAGTGCAACTTGGGTTTTTTCCACATGCTTCATTAATTGATTGCACTCAGTGTCAGTTGACTTAAAACTTACTACTCCATATGTTTTCTACTTCAGTAAAACAGTGAATTTAGGAGCCCCTGACAATTCTCACCAGTGACAAAGCTGAGAATTCCAGGAATTGATGAGAACAGCCATTTTGCCCTCCCTTCATTTCTTGAGTTGTGAATCAGAAAGATCTGCAAGAATAGATACATTGTGATACCGTAGTTTTGGGGAAAATATAAGCTACAGCTACACTGCAGTAATCAGTCACACAAGCAGCCAGAGGTACTCTGCAAGTCGACATCTAACCCTGAAGTCCTGACATGCAGCTGTTAGCTAGACTCACTACAGGATTTCCTTTCCACACTTTCTCAAACTCAAACAGCTTCTAAATAGAAGCAACAACAGTCTTTTGTTATCACTGTAAAACTGAAAACAAACACAGCCGCTGCACTGCAGGCATTCAGCGAAAAAATTTCATTTTCTATTTTCTAAATGACACCAAACAAAAATCAGTAATGGTCAAATTATGACTAATCAAGTATACTAAACCCTATTCTGCAATATAAAAGCATTATGTTGTCTGCTGGGCATCAATGACACTCAGTTCAGCAACAAAATTTCAGCTCTCAACGCACATGCATTGTATTCTACAAGATGAGAAACATATGGGAAACAGCTATAAGATGCACTAGCTATACACTTGGGAAAGAAATCAGTAAGGAAAGGCAGGAAGTGTTCAGTTCACTAATGATGACAGATTAGCTTCATCCCTTTCTGATCCCATGGAAACCATGAATTAGTTGAAGGACTGAATCTGACACAAGTGATCACTGATGTTATACTTTGGTTCTCTGGGACAGCTACTCATCAGAAACTGGAGTCTGAACAGTGCATTGTATTTCAGTCAGATTCAGTAGAGCTGTTTTTTGGTAAAGCAATCTAAATAACTGAGATTTGCACAGTGAGTAAATTGCATCTAAGATGAATCCCATTTGAGATTAAAGTGCTCCAGTATCTGAATGTATATGTATGTGTATATATATATATATATATAATAAAACTTGAACAGTGTTCAGATTTGAAGGTTTTGCAGTTATTTCTGCACCAGCCATATTACTCAAGATGTTCTGAAAAAACTAAGTAAGCACAGACACTGCAAACGTAAGAACTAAAAGTAATACTACTATCAAAGCTGTGTTTATCCTATATCTTTAGCAGAATTAAGACCAATAATGTACAGCTCTGATGACTGAAAGCTGACTTTAAAAGCCCACAGTTTTTACTCCAGGTTTAAAAATTCCACAGGAAAAATAAATTTAAGAGACACACGAGAGACAGACACCCACCCAAGAAAAACTTAAACACACACTGCACTCTTACCTTAGCAAGATTTACTGCTAAATTTCATTTCTGTGTCTGTGAAAGATAGGGTGCTTTTGCCTTTAAAAATTTAGTAGGCAACTAAACTGAACATTATACACAGTAAGCATCTTAGTATTTTATTCGTCGCATCTTTTATACAGAATAAGCTTCACTGGTATTTAATTCACTGCAGTATTCTCCTGATGTAGCAACAAAAGATTACATTATAAACAAACAACAGAATTCTTACTTGAATTTTTTTTAAAATGTGTGCAATTTTTGCAGATGACAAACAGCATCACAATTACTGAAAAAAAAATGAAAGAAGCACATAAACTATGGCCTGGTTTTTTAATCTCCAATTGATAGTTTTTCTATGTTTATCATAAATATGGGAAACTAAACTCCAGCATCTAAAAATAAACATACCTATAAATTCCTAGCAACCAGGATTCAAATAAAAGAGAAAACATATAACAACAACAAAGTTTCTTTTCACTTAAGTTGACATCTGGAATCTATTTACACTATATGAGTTCAAATTCCACAAGATCATGAATGGTAAGGATTTTTGAAATAATGATTCTTAAGCATTACTTAAAATGGCACTTTTGTAACTCAGGTCTGGGATTTTAGAATTGCTAAAACAATGAAAGACAACACACTGCAGTATGTCTATACCATTATAACATAAAAAAAGAAACTACTCCATAAAGTGTCACTGAGATGGCTCAATCAAAGTAATATACATTTGCATCTTTATCAAGATAGATATTATGGTAAAAATGCTCACATTAAAAAATATAGTTATTATTTGGATTTTCATTAAAACTAGAAGGGTCTACATGAGCCAAAGTATGAGGAATTTGGATATAATAACATGCTTCCTCATTTTATAGCACTAATAAAAATAACAATAGAGAAAGCTCTATTAAAAATCTTTAATAACCACAGTTTAATTTCCTAGTATATTTTTAAAACTTTGCTGTGTGGGTGTATGTGCATGCATGTCTGCATAAACACACAAACAGATAAAAAACTCAGTGTATATATTACACATACACACATATCCACATTCCTGCATACAATACTTCCATAATGTGAACAGTATGCAGGGACTCTTCCATGTGACAACCAGGTGCCACATGCCATGCTTTCTTATTTCTCTATGTTTATCCAGTAAATTTAATAACCCTTTCATATTTGGCTGAACGGAAGTGTAAAGATTCTCAAAAATAATGGTGATTTAGCCATTTAGCCACATCATACACAAAGAAATGGTACTGCAAATTCTGCTGATCCAAAGTTCAACATGAAAGTTCATCGTGAAATGGAATGTAAATTATTCTAAAAATTAGCATCCAAAGATTAGTTAAATATTATGGCAAAAAAATTGGAATTTATAGAAAGTTTAAAATGTAATTCACATTACAAAGACTGGAGATACTTTATAGATGGAATTTTTTAATATGGATATGACTGGCATTTATTCTTAAGCTTACTTCTATTAGAAATGGACTTGTTTCCTGTACAGGTGATGCTTTGTCTATGCCATATACAGTAGAAAAATAAATTCTGTAGCAACCTAGAAATAGTTTATAAAACTCTTGAAGTTTCTTTTTTTTTTTTTTGCTAAACATGCCAAGATTAGACTGGAAACTATAAATAAAAGCTATATAGACAAAAGGTAAAGTAGAACAAGTTAGGAATACTACAATTTACAGGACAGACTTTATTGTACTATTAGTTCCTGTGTGCTTTGCAATAGGAATAGGGTTGACTTTTCTTTTTTGTTTATGTTTTCTTAAAAAAGATAATTACTCCCAAGAATATAACACAATATCAAGATAATTTATAATATACATGTACTTCAAACAGCAGCCAGGTTTATGGTATCTTAGTAGAATGATAATCCAAGTCATTAGAAGTACAATACCTAGGACATAAGTGGGAAAGGCAATTTTTATTTTGGGAAAATGGAGCAAATCAATCTCTTAATAAAAGCCTTAATTCTCAAAATCATCTATTTACTATAATACATACAAGACGATCTTAAATCTTGTTATAAGTGAAGATTACAACAGTGACCATCATAAAGCTTTTTTTTTTAAACTACACAAAACATTCTAGCAGCTGAATGAGCCAAAACTTTCTTTTTTGCAGACCTAAAAAGGTACATTTCGAGCATGAAAGAAAAAAAGCTGCTATGAAAAGTCTCACAGGTAGTGTTTATCTATGGTCTCCCCTTTGCTACAATTTGTAACCTTCTAATTTTTTTTACCACTATCAAAATACTTAACCAAAAGATTTGTTTAAATTAAGCAGCATTCTTTTACAGCAAAATTTGTACCAATATAAATGTAAAATAAATGAAAAAAAAAGATAATTTAAAAATACGGTGGAAAAAAAAAGAGTCATTTGAAATTTTAGTACAACATACCACAGGAAAAAAATATGAATACAAGATTATGTGATTTTATATATACACACTCCAAAGAGGTTAATTGTCAGTACCCAAAGTATTTATTGCCATGTATTAGCAATGCATTTTTGTATATCTTTAGAGGGTCACATAAAAATAGATTTAAAGAATAGATTAATTGAAGTCCTAGATTAAAACATTGTTTGGTTTAGAGAATTTTACTACAACAAAAGTCATGTTTATGTATGAAAAGTTATATAACCTTATATGAAAATGTCATGAACTATTTTCTAAACACTACATGTATTCCCAAGTGGGAAAAATTAAAATATCTAAAATATATTAGATTAAGTTTACAAGACCATCAATGATCTTTTAAACATGCAGCTGTTTACAGAATTAACAGTTTTACAAAATGTTTAGTTTGGTAATGGAACATAAAGAAATAAGTCAGCAACATCAAAATTTTTGTACAATATTTGAAACTCACTTTTACAACAAGCATGTCCTTGGTATTGTGCTGTAAGAAATAATAAGTAAGTTCACCCACCCTTAAACTGTCCACAGGTTTACTTATATGTAAAGATGGATGGTGAGGGATCGTAAAATTCTCAACAGTGCATTTTGCATTCTTCCATAAACCACCCTAAGCATAAAGTCACATAAGTAGCCAGGAGATTACAAAATAAACTATAGCTGGGCTTTAGTTGTTTACACAGAATGCCTGAATGTGAAGAAAATTGCCAAAAATAGCATGTTAAATAACAAAAACCAGCCATAAAGCAGGCTGTAAGCACTGAATGTTTCATAAATGTAATTTTTTTAATCATTTAATTTCTATAGAAAAATTTTTATTCACAATATATTGTGACAAACCGTCACAGGAATGATATAGTGATTGCAATAAGGTATCATGCAGCAGCAGCTTTGTACTTTATAGCTATTTTTGCTTTTAAAAATTAAACCTCTCCAGTCATGCTTATCACACAGTTTTCATCTGCAGCTTGTACAAATGAGGAACACAGTACGGGATATAACAAAAAGATGTCCAATCAGCTGGATGGGAATTATTTTTCATAAATATGAAGTACATTACTGTATCCTGAAACATGCATGTCTATAATTTGTCTCTACTGTCCAGCGCCAGGCTGCCTGCAATCATCATCTGTCTATATAATACCAAGAGGGTCTGCTGGTAACTGCGACTGTATCAGCTGAGGCTGCAGCGGGGGTGGCAGCTGCAGGGGTACCATGGGTTCCACCATCTGCACTGGGTTGGAAGGTGCTGGCTGACAAGCCACTGGGTTGGGTGCTTCTACAATCTCCCCGTTGTAAAAGAAAAATTGACATTGTTGAATGAAGGTCTCTATAACTGATTGGTGGATTTTGGTGGTAGAAAGAAACTCTCTGTTTTCAAAATCAGGTCTCATCAAAGTAGGCCAGAAACAAATCGATAAGTTATCAGCAGTCATATAGTTGGTCTTATATTGCTGACTAACCCTGAAATGAGAATGACACACACAGAGTGAATTAAAACCAGTATGAAATCACCAAGAAATATCCTCATAGTGCTCTAATTGTAGGCATTATTACTAAACAATCTCAAGATTTTTGCTCCTTTCCTCCAGTGATCCATTAAAACAATTGTCCTTGAATATTTTATGTGATTATGCAGAACAAAATTTAGAAACCATGCCGTTTCCAGATTTGGATAGTAAACTAATATAAATCTGATTAAGCTTTTAATCAAGAAAGAAATTCAACATTCCACCAGCATTTTGAACTGACAATAATAAACAAACTGAAACAGGTTCTTCACTCATTATCTAAATTCATTATTGCAATACTATTACCAAACAAGAACAAAAAAAACTCCAAAGAATAACAAACCATCCTGTTATCAAATTTATCATTTGCAAGTAAATACCTACTCAGAAAAGTAAAATGCTTTCCACAGCAATAGGCTAGAAACAGTCAGGGTATCTTGTTTTCTAAAACATTCTGCATTCTAAACTGACATCACAATTTTATCTAGAAGTAATTACTGAGAGATACATGAAAAATCATGTGTTAATACATCTGGCAAACATCTAAGATATGCATTCAGCTGGGAACATGCATTTCCTATATTACAGTAGATTTCTGCTATGAAGGTAGCAGAGCTACAGCTGTCCTGTAAAAATAGACAGAAAATAAAACTTCAGAAATTTGTCAGTTATAATTTTGATGATTAACAAAAGCAGCCCACAAGAATTTCTGACAGCTGGCTGTTGTCCATAGATTCAAGAGCTGTGAAAGCCATAGTAAACACTAGAATTAACACTATAAGAAAATATTTCCACTCATTTACAATGCATGTATAATGGTAACGATAAAGCATAAAAAATAGTGTGAAGGTACACAAATATTGCCTCTCAATCTGTTTTGAGTAAGTTTGGCCCAAAGAACATTTGGATAAAATTTCTGAGTGGCAGTAAAATTCATAATCTCTTTGCTAAAAAAATTACATTTTAAATTCACTTACTGATCAAAGAATAAATGTAAGCTACATTTTGCTTAACATTATTATTAACATGCTGTATCCTCACAATCGTTAGACTAAATAAAGAAAGTAATGGGAACCTATGGCTAGAGGTGAGGAAAAAAAAGAAAGGCATTGCACCTCTTCGCCAACAACAGCTCACAACCAGATTAAACAAAATGAACAATCAACTGCATTTCCTCCTGTGCTTCAACTTTACCTTTGTACTTCCTAAGAGTAAACAAAACCCTACCAAACCTGTATGCTGGTCTCCTACCAAACTTTAACTACTTTGCAATCTTCTTCTAACTGCTCAGCAAATGCTCATTTACATTCTTCTATGTTCACTCAAAATTTAAAATTACATGTCTCTGTTGATCCTGCCCACTTCTTCCACTGCCAAGTCTTAGGAACTTCAGACCGTAAACCCACTCTGATCAGGCTTTAAAACCTTGTACACTGGTGTTTTCCCAGACTTCAGAAGCATATTATGCCATATTAGTCCTTATGTATGAAGGGTCTCGTTACCAAAGAACGTGTATAAAACACAACTAGAATCAAAAAGCCCAATGTCAATCCAACATTATCCTGTTTTAAAAGTTCACTTCTGCTTACAGTTAATCAACCACAATTACCTGAAATGCTCACAAAGGTGCTTACAACACTAATGAAAAATTCATGTCACTGTTGCCACCTATTAAATTCCCATGGTCACTGGTCTCATACGATGTGGATAATACTTGTATTTTCTGTTTCAACAACCAGGTCTTGTGCTTGTGGACACACCAAAATAATATCAATCACCAGTCATTACTAACTAGACACCAGTAGCACATATTTTACTGTAATGATGTAGGATGTAAAAACAAAGCACCTAAAACATTAGCTTGTGATGAGAGCTCTTTCATTATGTAGAAGACTGCTTTACCTCATTAAATGAACAGTTCATTTGGCAAACAACATTGCCATTTAAATTACATACCGGTAGTATTTTACCACGAATTAATCCCTTAAAAATAAATACAGACTGTCAAGAATTTAGCTACAGTTGCCTTTAAGATCCTGTACACAGCTGTATCCACCTCTTTCTACATAAGCAGATTTCTTGTTGAATGGAATGCAACTACCTGACACTGCAAATGAAACAAAAAATGACAGCCTTTCTTTAAGAAAAGATCATTTTGTTACTAGCAACCTGCAATGTAAATCACTCATCATTAACAAAAAGAGGACCAGACTAGAAAGGAAACATCAATGTACATCACTTACATTCTCCAGTAAATTCCATTATTAACATGTTTCATTTGTTTGTAGATATGCATGCATTAGAACCTACTCAGGAATTTTTTAAATTATGTTTAGCTCTTTTACTTGCAGCAATCCAGGTACTTGACATTGTACATTCAGCTGTGCTATGCCAATAGATGATCAGATGAAGACTTTTGACAGTTCCAAGACTGCCATTCTTCCACAAAAATTTCTATCAGGTTGATTAAGAACTGACTTTTTAGGTAACTAATAACGGTGTCAAGTCTGAGATGTTCAGTTTTACTTCAGATACTTGCAAGCACATCTTGAAGTTCTGTAACATGGGCATTTGTTCATTGATATGGTTTTATCTATTTTAGGACTGAATTTGTATTGGACAAGAGTACAGTGGAAAAATCGATCCATTTCCCTGAAAAGGAAAATGGACAACTTTATAAAGGTTAAGCAAGGTGAACATGTGATGGAGAGAAGTGTAAAACTAGGCACCTAAATTCCAAAATCTTACACGTTCTGTGAAAAGTGCAAATAGAGAGCACCTACATTCTCCTTGCCGAAAAGTAGGAAAGTTAAAGGTTCTTATTTCTACCCCTGTACTACAAGCTCAGTTAGATCATTACAAATACCTGCAGAAACATAAACACATGAACAGCAGTCCAGAACAACTAAATGTCATTAAAAGCTTATATTTGTGCCTATACATTTTAGCCAGGTGATTTTGTGTAACATTGCACAGAGAGACAAGAAAGTCCTGATGGACAACAAACTGAGCAGGAGTCAGCCAGTTGACCCTGTGGCAAAGGTGGCCAGCAGCACCCTAGGCTGCACTAGGAGTGCTGCCAGCAGGTCTAGGGAGCTGATCTTTCCCCTCTACTCAGCACTACAAAGGCCACATTTGGAGTCTCAGATCCAGCTCTGGACTCTCCAGCACAACATATGAACACACTGGAGTGAGCCCAATGAAGGGACATTAGGAAGAAGACCATTAAGAGATCAAAGATCCCTCAGATGAGGAAAAGCTGAGAATGTTAACACTGTTTAGCCTGGAAAACCTCAGAGAAAGTCTTATCAATGGTTTTAAATATCTGATAGGAGGGTGTAAAGAAGATGAACTGAGACTCTGAGTGGTGCTCAGTGACAGGACAAAAGGCAATAGGCACAAACACTCACAGGAAATTCTCTTAGCATAAGAGAACACTTTTTATTGTGAGGGTGACTGAGCACTGAAACGGGCTGTTCTGAGAGATTGGAGTCCAAGTTCTTGGAGATACTGAAAACCAAACTGGACACCATTCTGGGCAATCTGTTGCAATTGACTCTGTCAAAGCAATGGGGTTGAACAAAACAATCTCCAAAGATCCCTTACAACCTCAACAATAATATAGTTTATCTCATTCTGTGGATTTTGGGCAATAATTTCATTTTAGCTGAATAAGAAGCACGAGTAAGTTGATCTTCTCTCCTTTTCTATGCCAATATTTTACACGTAAAGACACAGATTATGATGTGATATACATCTATTAATACTATTTTGGCAAATAAGGAAATAACTTTTGAATATAAAAACATTAAATTTCTGTGCAAGAGGCAAAATTCGAGAAGCAAGTGTAACCAATTTACTTTTACTTACAGCTTTGTTCTACATTTTACTATTCAGCACAGGGTTTGGGCTCTATGTATTAGATTTTGATTGAAGCTAGCCCTGTTTTGGCAGGAGGGGGAAGGAGGAGAGGGGGAAGAGGGTATTTAGGCCAAATGACTCAAATTCTTTAAAACCTAGATTAGTCTATAATTTTAATAGCTATTACTTCCTGGGGGGGAAGATCTGTAACAGTTATAATTAGGTACATCTTTATTATTAGGTGACATTATTCTTTCAAGCTTTCATTATGTACAGCATTCTTATAACTTTATAGTAGCAATGATGCCAGATAAATACGTCAAAATGTCAAAAATACGTGAGAAACAAATCTATAAGGCTTTATTAATCAACTAACTCTTAACTTCTTTTTCCACATTTTTAATTCTAGTAGAAAATTCACTGTTAAAAAAAAATCTCTTTTGCAACTGTTACAATTCAAACAAAATGGAAGAATACCAAACCTGTTTAGATGTGTTATTATGTATCTGAAGACATCATAGTTCACTGGGTGGAATTTCTTCACAATCTCTTTCAACTCATGTAGCCGTTCTGTCTTATCCATGATTTCTGTAGAAATAAGCGACATTTTCTGACACATCTAGAAAGACATACTGAATAAAGTGTTGCTAAGTCTTTTTCCTAGTATCATGGTACAGGTAAGACACTCACAGAGAAATATCAAGTGAGAAAATATTTAATAAAATTCCTCTTTCCATAGAGTAACTCCTTTATTATAGAGTTTGTCCTGGTTACTCTAAGCATATTAAGTACACCCACTGCAAATTTAACTAAGCCCAAAAATATTTTTCTGAATTTAAGCAGATTTATTTATCTATCTGTGTTCGGCAAATAATTACTTGACTAGCTTACTGCTAGCTTGTAGAATAACAATGAAAGGGTCATTTCTTGTTAGAGTTCCCTCTGCTTGCAAAATGTTGTGACAGAAAGATATTCACATGAGCTTAGAATATTCTTAAACTTCACAGTTATTCAAATAATTTAAAAATTACAAATAGGGCAGGTGCAGCTATTTTAAATATGCTGCCTACAGAAGAACAGAGATTCTTCACAGGCCCAAAGGACATTATTCATGCTTCAAACAGGAAATAACCTAGGAATATAAACTAAAATAACAATTTTATTTTAAAAACCCAGCAATTAATGCTGTGATTCCATACACTCTGCAGAACATGTTTCTAATCAATGATGATTCATACAAAAAGGAATACAAGCTCCCCTCTATTATTTGACTGCACTGCTAAAAAGGAACTTTGATCTACCCTAATATCATAGAAAAAATGTTAAATACAGTCCAGTACATCCCAAATATAAATTTAAAGCAGTATTAATGGCATTTTAAAACCGTAATTACACTTATATTCTAAGCTACTTTATCTTTTGACTGGAATTTAACTGCAATACTTTTAAGAAAAAGTAAAACCAAAGTAACTACATTAAACAAACAATATGTGTGAAAAGTACAGCAGAAATACCAGAAATAGCTGTTTAGAGATATCATCAGAAAATACAGAATTTCTAATGGGCTACATATTAATCAAGTCCATGCCCAAGCCTTAGGCTTACATGTTTTGAACAAAAAATACTTTGGAACACTGTACGTCACAGTCATATTCTGTAAAAAAGTGTGGTGTCTGTTCCATGGAATAGCTTGCTGCCAATATGAGACACTGATTTCAAAGACAGGAATACTATGAAACATCTGAAAAATGTTTGTAAGGCAAACAAAACTAAGCATCTTATAAGAGTTCAAAAATAATTTGAGAAAAAATCTAAGTGAATTAGAGAATTACTATAATACTCCACAGATGTGTCTGATTTTTAAAGTCTACTTTGAATGTAAGACTTCATAAATTCAAGGAGTTTTGCCCATTAACAACTGCAAAGCTGCTCCCAAGAGCTTTCATCATTTTTATCACTACACAAAAAATTGAAAAAAGTAGATGTCTCTCAATTAAATTTTCTAGGAAAAGGAGAAATACGCTACAAACTTATTTTGAAAAATAAATGTATTACATTCATCTCATCATTAGTTCTTCTAATTTTAAAGAATACCAAAAATAATTGTGTCTAATGAATTTTAAAAAATATTCAGTGCAGATAGTCCTTTAAACTTACAATAAAGTAAAAATAGCAATAAGGGCAATGGAAATAACATAATTAAATCAAGAAAAGGTTGTTTACTACTTACTTGATGTTTCTAATAACTCTTGATGCAAAGAGTAAGGAACTAATGGATCTGGCAGATCCGCAAAAAAAGCTTTCAGAGCCCCAGCCACGGCATTCACTGTTACTCCCATTGATTCTAGACTGATATTATGATCTGCAAAACAAAATTTTAAAAATAGCAGTGTAAGTAAAACCTACTGTTATCCTTCCTTATAATTATGAAGACAAGAATTTATTCAAAACATTGGAAACTAAAATTTTGTCAAATGATTATTAAATAAGGAAGGAAAAAGTGAACCTATTGAAAAGCTGCTATAATACCAACCTACAAAAATCAAATATAAGATCTGACAGCACTACAAAACCTTAGAAGACCAGAAAAACAAAGTTGTCTAATTCTCCATGAAGACTTGAACGATTTTTATTTGCTATTAACTAGCTTCCGATTAATCAATTTTGCCCAGTAAGGAGTTAAAAATTCTATTTCCCAAAATGCTGCTAAACAGCAAAGCAAGGCATAAGGAAATAGCACATTTCTTTTCTTTAATGTCTAGGAGCTATTTTATTATTTTTCACAGACTCAACTTCATGATTAACATTCAAGAATTTTTAATAAATATTTTCATTTTAAAATATAAACACATCAAAGTGAACAGCCTAAACTACCAATCACATTTCATTATATTCTACAATGACAAAGGCTGTGTTAGAAATTATCCAGATGTAACTCTTAACGAGTATTATTCAAGACCGCTTTCACTAAAGAATTACTACTTGTGGGGCATAAGAAGCAGAAGTGAATGCCTTAATGCCTAGGCCTGATGACCTGTTAGCACAAGGAGCAGCTAAGACTGCACTTAAACTCTTCCAAACCTTCAAATACCACCCTGATAATAATTTTACAGCATTTAAGCCAGCTGCAACAAGATTCCCCTCCCACCCTTGGAGCTTCACTGGTAATAACCTGGACTACACCAATACAACCCAGCAGATCATTAAGGACACAGTGCTACGGAAGTTGGTTTGAAAGTGCAATCCTTTTATATTGCACCATGATAACTCCATGGAGAATTCATGCTCTATTTTAGCTTTAAATAATAAAATCTCTGATTACCTTGATCAAACTGTTTTTGAATGTTGTCTTGATCTGTTTTATTCCCACTAACACGATACAGGCCTTCAGTACATAATCCTTAGAAGAGGAGGAAAAATAAGTATTAAAAAGCAAGTTT
>VWZV01009952.1:0-11308 GCA_013397155.1 Irena cyanogastra | reverse complement strand
AAATATTTTCATTTTAAAATATAAACACATCAAAGTGAACAGCCTAAACTACCAATCACATTTCATTATATTCTACAATGACAAAGGCTGTGTTAGAAATTATCCAGATGTAACTCTTAACGAGTATTATTCAAGACCGCTTTCACTAAAGAATTACTACTTGTGGGGCATAAGAAGCAGAAGTGAATGCCTTAATGCCTAGGCCTGATGACCTGTTAGCACAAGGAGCAGCTAAGACTGCACTTAAACTCTTCCAAACCTTCAAATACCACCCTGATAATAATTTTACAGCATTTAAGCCAGCTGCAACAAGATTCCCCTCCCACCCTTGGAGCTTCACTGGTAATAACCTGGACTACACCAATACAACCCAGCAGATCATTAAGGACACAGTGCTACGGAAGTTGGTTTGAAAGTGCAATCCTTTTATATTGCACCATGATAACTCCATGGAGAATTCATGCTCTATTTTAGCTTTAAATAATAAAATCTCTGATTACCTTGATCAAACTGTTTTTGAATGTTGTCTTGATCTGTTTTATTCCCACTAACACGATACAGGCCTTCAGTACATAATCCTTAGAAGAGGAGGAAAAATAAGTATTAAAAAGCAAGTTTATATACTATAAAGCAAAGTAGAACCAGTTATAACTACTAATTCAGAAATCAAAAGTAGGAATACATTTCTTAAGTGTCTAAACACATTAACCATTACAGCAATACAGGACTATCAAAACACAAATTGTCAGTTGCCTATTAAGTCCACTATTCCATTTAACATAAACCAGAGGAAATGACACTGTAGGATAACAAGACTCTGATGCAGACATTTGTTGAATAACACGCTCAAAATTATTCTCTTACTGATCTCTATTAGACTTGTTATCTGCACTGTTTTTTTAAAAATAAAAAATCTAAATTCTCTGGTACCCACAACATTTATGTTTTTAAAAACTGTCTTCACAGTTTGGGCTTAAAAATTTAATATGGCAAGCAACAACACATTAAGAATACTCCGCAGGGGGAAAAAAAAAAAAAATCAGGCATTTGTAACTGAATCCTGATGTTTTAATTTCATGGTGTAACACACTCCTGTAAATGACAAGAACTTAATCTTCCAACACGCTTTCCCTTTGACCATTTATATTTTATAAACTTCAAATCCATTTCTGCTCACTTCTTATCTAAGTTAAATTATCACATCATTTACAAGTCTTTCTTTAAGGGATGGGAGAAAGGAGGAAGGTGTTAGGAAGGAGAGGTTCCCCAAGCTTCTCATTATTACTTTGCTGTACCACACATTACAGAGTCCTCATAATTCCATCAGCCTTTCAAGGTAAACATTGAACAGCACAACTTAATTATGCACACACACACACTTACACACTCCACTCCAGTGACTATGCTTCCTGCCACACTGTTATCTTTTTCTGCCCTCAGGTACTCACTGAATGAAAGAGTCCATCCTGATAATCACACCATTACCCAAGATATTTTTCTAATTTAGAACCTATTAAGGAAATAAGCAATTTATAGTTCCTTATTTGTTCAAGTTACCTTTATGGGTGCAAAATTATCTATATACTAGGCCTTCGTAACACTACACAGGTTTATTAAAAATTAACAGGTTTCACAGCTTTATGAAATCTCTTGGCCTTTTGCCATCATAGGCCAATAACTGAATGCATTTTAGATAATCAGATCAATACTCAACTGCTCTGTCACACTACAACCCACCGAATGTGTCTTTTAAGTTACCAAGAAACATTAAGAATCCTATGACAAAGAATTCTATGTTCGAAGTACAAAAAGCACTTGACTGGTTCATACAGCTGGGATATTTTTAACAATTTCACATGACTCTCCTAACTCATTATTTCCTTCTTAATGTCTCAGCAGCTATACATGTCTCTTCACTGGCTGCATCAAGGCTATATTAGTAAGCATTTCTTCAATAAACTTTCATGTCCATCATTTAGCTTTCCAATTCTATAGCCAAGAGTTTTCCTCTTGTAAATATACACCTGAACAGCCCCTTCAAAAAACCTGAGCCTTGTTCACTGATATCCTTGAACATCACCAGAAGGTAGAATTTGGTGGCACGGGGCAAAAAAGTGGTTTCAATGATTCAGTGACTTCCACATCTTGAAAAGAGTTTCAAGCCTGCCTTCAAAAAAATGTCCCAAACGTGTTAGGTGTGATCACAGCCAGAAACACTTTACATTCCTCTTCCAGAAGCTGTAAGTAAACACAAAAGACTACTGGTAGGTAAGAACAAGCTACAATTGAGATTCTCTTTGTCTAGTATGAGAGAATTCTCTGCCGACAGCCCGAGGATAGTTTGTTTTATCCAATTACTATTCAATGTCTTTCTGCACAAAGGAAACTGCATATGCTGCAATAGTAGTTTCTGAGAAGTCTGACCCAGTCACTGTTTAGTAGGAGTGTATAAATCTCAAATACTTGAACTGGCTGCTCTGGAGGCATATGCTCTAGTGTGGTATCTTGCACTACAGCTCTAAGAAACAAAGACAACTCACAGTACTTCAGAAAATTTTCAGGTTAAAGGAGGAGATGCCTACTGAATTTAGGTATCTTCCAAAAATAGTGAAGTACTCCAATTCTGGATCAAGCTAACTAAGTTTGTCTTCTGAATTCCTCAAAGAAAAATTTCTCTTGCTTCTGTATATTCTAGAAAGTCACGCTTCATGAAACGGTTGGTCAATTGCCATTACATTTTCTCTAAGGCATGGAAGGAGACAAGTTTAATCTGTTTGTGTGTATACACACAGCTAGAAGTCTGAAATATTCTTTAAATAATGTTCCAATTCTCTGTTGCTTTCTATTATGCAACCAGGTCTCTCCAATGCTTCTTACATCAAGAATCAAACACACTAGTTCACTAGTTTCAGCTTTTAAACTTCTTCAATATCTATAATATATATCTATAATAAAAGAGGGAGAGATAGAGAGCCTTCAACATTTCTTTTTTCTGACAGATTTTTAAAAATTTGGTTCCTTCATCTGCAAGCTTCTTGATTTTTCAGAACTTTTTTCTATGTTCTTACTCTGCTTGCATTCTGGTCCAGTTGTAATTTTCAACATATCCTTACCAACACATCCTTACGTGCCACAATTGCTGCTGTAATATTATATAGCAGAATCATATGATTTATTTGCTTCTTTGTCCTGCTAACTTTACAACACCTCTAGGTTTAAATAACTAGATCCTCCTTACATCACATCACAATAACCTATATTTATGTCAAGACAGTGCACATTCCCTTTGCCTAGGCTACTCTTTTCTCAAAGTACCTTCTAGTGCCTAATGAATTCTCCTGCACCTTCTTTTGTGCCGCCAGTTGTGACCAGGTCCTCATTCCATCTAACTGAAACTTCAACACATGGGGTTCAAAGCATTTCAGAGAAAATTAGCAAGGTGCATCTGCACATATATGCATAATCAGTCTGCAGGACACTTCCATTCTTAGGCTCCAATACATTTCCACAACTCTTGGTTTCTTCATGGAACATACTAACTTCAGCACAAGGGAAGACCAAAGTCTACCTGGTACAATATCCATTTTCCATATTATATACTACACTATGTAGTATATCCTTGAGGAGAGAGAAAGGACAGGAGAGAAAAAAACAAAACCTATCAGCAATCTTTTGGTGGTCTATCCACCCAGCTTTCTGCAGATGGTGGCTTACATAGGCTTTTGCATAAGGTGTTGTAATCGCCACCTTGAGATTTATCCTTCGCTAATTCACTGAAACCCCTTCAAGTAATTTACTTGTGGTCTGTATATCATGGTGAATGCAGTTTTGTCATTCCAGAATGTACATTATGAAAACACAGAGTTTATGCTCAGTATTTGAAGCTTGCATAACTTTTTTTTCCTCAACAAGAAGTAGTAACTTATCTACATTTTCCCAGCACCAGTTTTTAAAATTTATGTAATTTCTCTTCCTCAGAAATGTTCTAAGCTAATCAATTTGGTTCATCTTTATCCAAGAGTTACTATTACTCCCAGATATATTATCTTTTCCAATTCTTTCCTATTCTGAGAAAGGCTGAATCAAATTGCAACCACTATCAAAACTGTGTGTATAGCATGGCATTATGTAATAGCATGATTTTTCTTCCTCCATAACACTCTTTTTTTTCTGCTTGCTTGATAGCAAGTACAGAGTGTTTAAGTTTTCAGAGAGCTGTCTATGAGGATTTCAAAGCCTCTTCCCAAGTGACAACAGCTATACTAACATTTAGACTGCTGAAAAGTCATACAGTGTCTGCTAACAACATCCACAGCCAGGTTCTGCTATCATGTTCATGTCTGTGTTTCTCAATGCATGCCACAATCACAGCAAGTCTGTCTCTCCCAGCTCAATTCCTTCCTCTACAGTGGCCAGTGGAACTTTTCAGGACTCATTCTCCACTACAATAGCTGAGACTATCATCCCCACACTTGCCTTTGTAAATTTGGTGCTCTGTATATTTCTCTAATTTTATTCCATGGATTGATCTGGTGTACCTCTTTTCAATCCCTATGCTACAACACAAGACTAAAGGAACCACCAGTTTCCTGATCCACACCAGTAATTTCTATGTACACCTAGAATGTATATAATTACTGAGCAAAGAAGCCAAACTCTAAGTAAGAATATCACACTAACTTTGCTTACATAAAACACATTTAATGTGTCCTTATCAACACTGACATTCAACTCATACACCGAAAACCAGAATGAAAAAGAAGTGTTTTACTGCTTCTCATAATAAAATTATTTACAGTATATTGAAATGTTCAATAAACAATAAGCAGTGTAAGGAAATAAACAGTACTTTTAGAAAGATCCTTATAATAGGAAGCTCTCCAAAGCTGAATTAACATTTCTGTAATTTACACTAACTGATTATTAAACAAGGTCTCAATCATTTTATGAAGTGTCACTCAAGCCCATATTTTATGGTCTGCCCATTTCAAAAAAAGAATACAAGGCTACAGTTAATATGACACTATGAACATGCTTAGGAAAAGGCAGGTGCTTTCTTTGCTTCATCAAAACTGGGTGACAATTGAAGCCTTGTAGTTTTCCAGGCACATAGCTCTTTGCTCACTTTGGGTCTGGAGAATGCTGAGAGAGTAAGTGGAGAAACATAACTATCATATATACCCTGGCATCTTGGTTCTACCTGCGTTGTTTAGGAATTCTTTATATAATTCCCATGATGTTTCCTTTGAAAAGATATCTCATTAGCAATACAACTCAAATGCACAACATGTGTTTTATGAGTATTTCCAAACACATTTGTTTACAGTTTTCAGTGATTCTCTCACACTACTAAATTAATGCATGCACTTCTCCCCTGTCTGGTAGTCAGTCTTCCATTAGGAAAAAATGACTGATCCCTGTTTTACCCGCTTGAGTTTGTTTCCTCTCTGTTGATTAATTCCAAAGTTACAAAAAACAAACTGGTGTACTGTCTCTTAACTACTGAAATCTATTCTATGCCAATTCCGAAGTGATCACAGAAGGAATTCTCAGGAGACCATCTAGTGCAATCTCCTGCTCAAACAACAGTCAACACTGAAATCAGATTTGGATGCTTATCTAAACTTCCCTTTAATGTTTCCAATTTACCCCACAATCTCTCTGGGTAACCTGAACCACTGTTTTAATAACCTTCAGAGCAAAAGTATTACCTTTCTTTCTAATCAGAACCTTCTATGTTAATGACATCATACTTCAGTTCTTAAGCCTGGCTGCACCTTATCAGTAACCTCCTCATAGGTATGGGAAGCCTCTTCTGCCTCTTTCTCTCCAAGCTGAATAAATCCACATATTAGGAACTCCAGCCCCATACCCTCTTTTGCTAGACTCAAGTTTGCCAACACCTTTCTTGCAGTATTTCAGATGATGTCCAACAAGTGTAGAGCAAAAATTAGTAACCACTTCTGCTGCTGTAGTGCCTGCCCATTCCACTGGAAAAATCCAATACAGAAGGTATGATGAGCCTATTCCACCATGACCACAAGATCTTTTTCATTAGCACTGATACGGACTCAGTCAAGTGCTCAGCATGTAGTACCGCAGGGGCTTAGTCCTTGCAATTCTAGTTGAACAGCCTGGCATTCATCCTCACTGAATTCCTTCAGGTTCCTACTATCCCATTCCTCCAGCTTGTCTATGTTCCCTTCAGCAGAAGCCCTGGTCTTAAATACATTAACCACACCACCCACTCTGGAATCACTCACCAACTTGATGAGGATACAAAAAGTGTTGTAAAGCTATTTAAACCAGAATCATGAGTAACAGAGTCATGGCCTGTGTATGTTTTTTGCTAAACATAATGCTTCATGGGCAGTTGAGTCAACCGAACTGAACAATGACAGTCACACTCCCCACCTCACCAATCACTGCTTCTGTCCTTCCCTTGTTCCTGCTCCCTGCCTTGCACTTGTTTTGGCATGTATTTGACTTAAATTACCAGCTCTAATAGTACACAGCAGGACTTTTACCATTTTTGCTGATACAGCTTTTCAAAACTGAACTCCACTGATTCAGAGATATCTGACAAGTGCCCAAAATGAAAAGTGACAGAAACTCATACACTAGGCCAAGGGGGTGTCCAATTCTGTTCTCTCTGTCCAACAGAACAGATTCCTAAAACCCTCCAGCTCTCCCAAGCCCCTTGAATAAAAGGGGAGGTAATCAATCTTGAATTTCTGGATTTTCCAGCCACTAGGAATATATTTCAATGATATACCTGACTTTTTTATGACAACGAGCACCACTGATTCATTTTCTTTGCCTATTTCTACCAAACCTCATTCTCCAGAGACAAACTTTGCCTTATGTATACTGTCAGTGTAAAAACCTAACTTCACAGAAGATTCAGCATAAAAGACCATGGTGTAAGCTAGGTTTGAAGGAAATTCAAAGGCAGCAATATTCTTTTACTTGAATTACCTCCAAAACTGTAAAGTTTGCAGCATAACAAAAATGGTCTCAATATCAAAAGCAGTAATTATGGTCCATATACCTAGTACACATACACAACTTTTAATTTCTCTTATAGCTCTCCATAGGAACCATATGAGATAGTGACATATAGCTGTCAAATTCCTTCTTCTGTCTTTATTCCATTCCTTGCCTCACATAAACTGAGTAACTAAATTATTAAAATACAAATTATTCTAATAAGCTTCTCTTTGCTAAATTATTTCATGTACAGTTAACGCTCTATTAATGTTACCAGTTTTCTGTGAAGTATGGAATCTAAAGTTCATAATCTGGTCAATGAAGAACATAGATTGCAATATTCTATTTAAAAAACCAAAAACATTAAAATACTGATATTAAAGTTGAATATTATCAAGAACTATATGCACTTAATGGCAAAACTGCTAGTAATGTTAATTTTATGTCTCCTTCCTTGGTAAAACATAACGAAATGTAATCTATACCAAACTTTTCACCAATGCATGAACTAATACAAAAAGTAAACCCAAAATGCAAAAAAATACTGAAATATTAAAAAAACACTCATATGCTAATAGTATCAATTAGCATAAGTCATCTTGCCTGAACTGTTTTAAGTTTGGGAAAACTTAAAAGTCAAAAACAGTAGGTGTTGAATAGTACACAAACAGTCCATGGAATAGCTCATCACTAAATTTCAGGTGTGTGTACCACAGAAAAACGTTACCAACAGAATACTCAAGCTATAAAGTTGGCATAAACGTACACTTTTTAAACTTACAACTGGTCATTCAATAAATATTGCTCCATTATATTGCAATACAAAATTCAAACCATATCAAAATTCCATTGAAGACATTAAATTAGCCTTCAGAAATCTCTTCCTCTCTCTCAGAGTATCGAATATCTACCTTATTCTCTCCATGATTATTCTTAGAGAAACACAGAGTTCATGCAATTCATACAGCTAAATGGTTTAGTTTCAAAATGTATCTCAATTCTGCTACCTATATTTTGAAAAAATGAGTTGTACTAAAAAAGGTAACGGTCTACATTGGATTTTCTTATTTAAAAACAACAGGTAATCTTTTTTCTAGTATATCTTAGCATTGCCCCATTACTTCTATACAAAAACAGCCACTACAATTTTCTTGAAAATCAAAACTCTAGTTTCCCTGCTAAATACCTTTCCATAAACCTAGTTTACAAAAAAAATACACTTTAAAAGTTCATTTCAAATGATGCAACAAAATGAAGTTCTCTTCAGTCCATCAGGAGAAAACAAAAAACAGACCAGAACAACTGTATCATCAAAATACTCGTTTGTAAGCCCATAACCAAAAACAGCTGCCAATGACAGTCAATTGAAACAGCTGCCCTCGTGGACAAGTTACAAACTGATTTCCAAAGGATGTGAGAGCACACAAACATCACACATGTCACTAGTGTTACATGTGTAAAAGCACACAAACATCATACGTGTCACCAGTGACAGGATGCTGCTCATATAGTCTGTAAAAGGTTACAGATAAAACCACAATATCTTTTCCAAAAATCAGTTTTCTTGAAAACATTATATATTTATACCAAGATGTTTAGTGGAAAATTTGGTAATGCACCATTGCCAAGTTACTTACCTGAAAGGAAAAAAAAATCTTTTGATCATTTGTTCACTGAACCAAGAAAGAGCTCTGACAACCAACCAAAATATTACTCATCCTGCTGTAATTAAAATGAATTCAAAAATTAAAGGCTTGGATAGAAAAAAGGCTTTCCTATAATCATGGACAATGTAGAAACACAGAAGTAAAGTTTGTTTACAATATTTAGCAAATCCTTCCTCCTTTCTTATCCAGAAGTGACAGCGGTATAAAATTTAAGATGTTCTCACATGGTATTGTGATTTCTTTTTAATCAATAGATTCCAACAAAACCAACTATTATGTGCTATTGCTGCTTCATGCTCTCAGTACCAGTGACAGTGCAGATTGCTGTGAAATGGAGGTTCTAACATATTTACAGCTTACCCCCTTTAGACCTACTCAGGTATTAACCTGAGTTAACTGCCCCCCAGTTTCTGCTTCCAATACTATCAGAAAGATTACAAGGGGACTCAAGCTCTGTATTATATTTCAAGAACTAATTGGTTGGCTCCATAAAGCTAAACTAGTTTAGAACAAAGCTTTTTGTTGAAATATACTAAAGAGGAATGCAGAGACAATAACCTTCACCTATAGGCACAGACTTAGGATCCCTCATTTCTACCAGACCATCCTTTACCTTGACAGGAACAATATGGCTTCTTCAGAAGAAAAAATATGTTGATTTATAAATGGCTAGAAATTTAAGCTCCTGAATTTACTTTAGTTTTTCCAAACTGTCCCTCTTAAACTGATACACATTTTTTTTTGTGAGGAAATTCCAGAACATCATGGTAAAACAAAAATCTGATGTTATTTTCTGCATGTGCTCAATTCTTTAAGATTCATGGTGGAGCAACAATCTTCAAAGATACTTTAAGGTACTATTGTCTCATCTAGGCATCTGAAATAGAGAAAACTGTTTTTCACACTGTGTACTTTCTAGCCTCAGTCAAAATTTAGATGAGTGGGTACAAAGTATTGCCTTGTAATTTCACGAGACAGAAAGAGGAAACGTTTAAAAATTAAGATTAGCCCTTCAAATCGAGATTAATCACATCTTCAGAAATTCAGCCACAATCCAAATTACATAGGAAGGAGCTGAACACCATGAAAGTCCCTGAAGAGGAAATGCTAAACAATTACATCCTCTGTAAGAGAAATACACAGATTAGCTGAGTTGGAAAAGACTGCACTTCTGATTAAGAAGACAATGATAATAAACACTGGTATTCAGAGCAGTTCAAACTGACAGCAGGCTGACTTGTTATAAGGCAGATGAGTACTGAATGACTCCCCAGGGCCAAGCACCTTTATCACACAGGAATGGTACCATTCTGAACTCCAGCCCAGAGCCAATAGGTCCTGACTTGCCTTGTGCAGACTGATAATCTCCAAAACTGTATTTGTAGAACTTTCTCAGACAGTCCCAAAGTCAATGATGTGAGTCTATCTCAGTACAGGATTTGAAGGCAATGCAAGTGAACATTGTTTTCTCTCAACAGCAACAAATACATTCTGTCAGACCCCTGCTTCAAACTCAAATACCTACAGCATATTAGTTCAATATAAAAATAATACACACCAGAAATAGAACTCCCACAGCCAAGCACAGAAGCTGAAAACAACACCAAAGCTACTTACACAGAATCCAGAGTAGGACAAAGAAAACTGTAATACAGATCAAAAGTAGAGGTTTTGTTCTAAGTGCTTGTTCTAAGTGTTAAGAGGTTTGTTCTAGTGCAAAACTAGGAAGACAACTACTGTCTTCACAGTCACAAACTATACAGATGGCACAATGTCTGTCCAGCTTACATTCCTGGCCAGAATTAAAATTCTCCAGGTGCCAACACATACGCAGCTAACGGAAAAGTTGTGCCTTCTGAGTCACCACTTTTAAGGAGACCCTACAGTTTGAACCCATAGCAGCTTAACCCAACATCTTATTTTCCCCAAGACAGGTCATGAGAAGACAACAGATGTGCAAAATCTTTTGGCTGGTTTCATAATTTGATCATTACAAGGAAAGAAAAGACAACAAATAATGTTCCCACACTATTATAGTTCTCTGTCTCACTCCACAAGCTGGTTAAAATTCTTAGGGAGAAACACTTTTTTTTGAAAATTCAGCACTAAGACAACAATACTTTTAAGCAAATAAAATTTTATAACTGGACTTATAATTTTCTTGTTTGAAAGTATTCTTAGAAGTGAAACATGCTCAATTAAGTTATTGCTAGATTCTACAAACTCTTGAAATTGGTCTTCAATACCAGTTAGTATCTGTTTTATATAGCTACGCATAGTAACTGTACATAGCCACTTTTAAAGGACACCAATGACAGTGACTCACCTATAAATTACACCGGTTTTGGGTAGGGTTTTTTTTTGCTACAGAAAACAGCAAACACAACAGATAGATAGATAGATAGATAGATAGACAGACAGACAGATTAAACTGTCTATGCCACTCTATTACTCCTTGCCCTTCTTCCTCCTTTCCCATTTTTAACTGGGTGAGGTGGAAAAAGCAAAAGCAAGAGGGCAGAAAATACAGCTCTTACCTTTAATCCATAGAAAGTAAAGGTTAAAGACAGATCTATACTAATATCTCTGACTACAAAAAGATCAGTGCCTGTGGTTTCACCTAATTTCTTTATTGCAATAATGCAGCATGT
>VWZV01009948.1:228-16280 GCA_013397155.1 Irena cyanogastra | reverse complement strand
GGAGTCCTGGATTTCCCGCAATACAAGTATAAACTCAATGTTTCAGTATCTCCTTTGAGACAATAAGTACTAAAAGAATATTCTCTTTTTTTTACATGATATAGGTGAGAAAGAAGGCTGAGATCACTTTTCAATTTCATCCCCAGTATAGAAGACTATATCGCCATAAACCAACTTAGGTGAAGCACAGACAGCACAGATTAGAAGTACAAAACTATGTTTGAGCAACACCACATTGTGAGGCAGAAAACTGTTTCCCCCAGTAACTATCACATGGCTTCATCTGCCATAGCCTGTGTAACTGTATTATGTACTAAAATACTCCTAAAACTTTAGTTATTTCACAGGAGAAAAAAACCCAACCTGCACTGACAACTGAAGAACCAAATCTATAAATTTCAGAATGCACTACCATTTTACTGATGGGCATGGTGCCAAAAATCTTGAACCATTGCAAGGAATACCCAAAACTGGATGAGTCTGCAAAGCTGAAGAGGAAGCAGCCTCTCTTTAGTAAGGTTTTTCATGACTTAGGAAGGATCAGTAAAAGGATGACTATGAAAGCTTTGGATCCATGCTTTCCCACAGTATAATTTTGAGGAAAGCCTCAAAAAGTTGGGTATGTCCTTTGAGATACAGTATGATGCTACCTCTGGGCATGGAATCCATCACAGACTATTGAATCTGTTTCTTTTTGCAATCAATTAGCTCCCTTACAATTTCAGCTGAAGATACCTGAGGCAACCCAAATGACAGCTGTGGGCCTGACCTTCAAAAATATGCAACAGAAACTGCCTTGTTGGCCTGGTCTTAGATGGAAAGAAGAATAATCTGAAAGGTCTCCTTTGTTCTATCTTAAGAGATTTAGGAAGTAACACATGGTCAGACATAAAACGGATCTAATGACTGCAGGAAATTAAATGAATAGAAGTCTTGGGCAAAGAAACATGCCCTTCTCAACTCTCATCCACAAGCCTCTGTCTATCCAAAGACAGACTGACACAACTGTTGCAAGTGAAGTCTTCATAAAGACTAACAGTCACAGAGCATAAAGCCTTAAATATTACAGCATTTAAAAAAAGACAAAACTGGCAGAGTACCAAAGAAATGATAAATGATCACTCTAGCTATCACTCCTTCTTTTAATTCCTCAATTTGGATAGACACGTCTTATTCCAAATGAGGTAAAAAAACCTTCCAGTGCATCAAATCAGTGAAACTAAAAAAAAAAAGAAATTTGGAAATCTGCATTCAGAACTAGTACCACCTCTGCTTCCAACCTTACATCAAATCCACAGTTAAAGTGTTCTGGAGTATAACGGCCTTCAAGTTGGAGGCCCACAAATTTGCATTAAGTTTATTCACACTCTGATGAGAACCCCTTCTAATTAATACTCCTTCCTTCTTGAGTCCTTCAAGTTGTCCATATTTGTTTGAGTTGCATTTTGTCTACAAAGTGCAATGGGTTCAGAGGAGCTCAAAAGAGCAATATATGGATATGCTGCTTCTAATTGATAAATGAGTTCAGAAAGTTTCTTCCATGCCATGATCGCTTATAAAAAAATTGCTAAAGTAAGGAAGCATTTAAAATTCTCTATCAGTCAAAAAACTATTTTCAACTAGAAAATGGCAAATATGAGAAGCACAAAAGAACACAAAACCAGTACATTACCAACAGAGATTTAATCATGAGATGCTCTCTTCTATTCCCAACTTGACAGTTTGTTCAGTATTATATACTTCTGTGTTTTAGATGACCTCAACTCTGATAAATGAAAAGGGAATAGGAAAGAAAGTCTTCTCAGTCATAACAGTATGTGTTCTAGATTTAGGGTGTGTGGGAGTGGGTTTCCTCATTAACAATAAGACAGACCACACATCCTGACAAATCACAGGAAATACCGAATGTTCAGCATTAAGAAAGGAAGTCCAGGTTTCTTTCCCAATTCAGATGAGATGGAATCTAGCTTACTGTCTCCCTCCAGCAAAAGCTTGAGTTGCAGCAAGACATTTTCCTGGTATCTCTTGGGATAGAAAATTGCTCTGTGTAACACTCTAAACAACATTATTTGTTGTTATATACACATTGTTTAGTCTCCTCTTTCTGATTTTCAATGAAGTTATACAAATGAACAACAGCGAAAGAATACTTGTATCCTCTTTTGCCATTAGTAGTGCTGTCAATGCAACTTTCAGATGTAGAAACCTCCTCCAAATGCAATACTGACAATGCAAAGCTACATAAGCTGCACAACTTAAAATATCTACCTGCACTTTAGGCTTATAAAGATTATCCTTTGAGGCAAACACTTAGACTCGGGTCTCATGGTTGGGAGGTGCTACTGATGCTTTAAGTTTTAGCTGTCATATTTTTCAGATTCTGTTACTGCCTTAGTGTGTGACTCTGAACTTCATACATATAAAGTAAGTTCTCCTCACAGTTTAGTTAGACAAAACAATCCTTTTCCAGACTGAGAACCAAGGACACTGTTGCAGCTTTGGGCCCAAAAAAGTATAAACAACGGCAAATTGAGGAGAGCAATCTGGGAGGATGGGATTTCATAACCTGAAGCGGTAATTGGACAATTAACTCCAATATGTAAATGGACCAAAAATTATAAAAGTGTGAAACTTTGTGACTGGTCGTCCATCTTGCATCGAGCCATGGCTGGGCTCTTGTACTGCCCAAGGTGTATCCTTTTAAGGCCTTTTCATAAATACCTACTTTATTCCTTTAACACTGTCTAGTCTCTGTTCCAGGTAGCCTCTCTAGGCATCACTACAAACATTGGAGCAAAAAACAGGCCTGTGTCTGACAGACCAATGATTTCTGCTGCAGAGTTAAAATTATTGTATGTAAATGAAAACCAAAAGATTCTGCAAGAAACCAGCTAAACACCTACAACATTTTCAAGGTTCAGCCTAGTTTAAGGTATGCATGCAGCAGAAAAGCTGTCCTGGTCTCCATTTCCTTCAAAAGAATTTGGAGGCATGGAAATTGGAAGCTTCCAAAATGTGACTTTCCCAAGCACTTCTAAGAAGTGGAAACAAAAAGAACAGCTTAATAGGAAAGTAAAACCTTACCGTGTCTGAACTTCCTTCCAGTAATATGTTAATTGCTCTGTTCATGTCCCCATTACAATCATGTAGTGCCACTATGCATTCATCCTGGTTTTTCCCCGTCACTTCCATAAGCTGGCAGTAAGAGTCAGACATGTTAAAATATTCAAATTGTCTTTGTAAGAAAATAAGAGTTAGCATCACCACAGATTCAAAAACACGCATAGCTACTGTCACAGAGCAAACTAAAATCTTAAATAAAGGTAAACACAAATTAAATGAAAATCAAGAAAGCACTCTCTCATTTTTTTTCCCTTTATGCTTGAAGACTTCCTATGCAGAACTTAATTCTTATCCTTCCCACCAGCCCAGCTGCAGGCATTATTGATGAGGGTACTTCGGCTTCAGGAAGTACAAAACTTCACTTCTGGCATATCACCAAAACAAGTTTATAACAACAAAAAGCACTTAATGCTTCAGAGGAGGTTTTACAAAGGATAAGTCAATAAAGCTGCATACAGAGCTCTGGGAGGTCAAATTATTTTTTAAAATAATACCTCAATTTACCTTTAAGCTATGATTCTATGATTTTTACTTTTCCTGAAAAACAAACAATATATTGGCAAACTCAGTTTACACAGGTGACATTTTTCCCGTCTGTGTACACATGAACAACCTGAATGCACTCTTTATTCTGACAATTATTCAATTGGGACCATACTAAAGAGATATAGTCTGGAAGAGATCAGAGATCACAGATGAGTTTTGGCTTAAAGGCCAAAGGAAAATACACCAGTGCAACCATACAGTCATAGCTATATTACCACATAATTTATTGAAAACAGACTTTACAGGGCAATAAGAGCACCTTTTTCTAGTTAAACTTCTATCCTTGTGAAAAAGGTTTCATCTAAATCAGAAACATGCTCTAGTTCCAAAACACAAGTTAGCATTGTTACAGGGCATAAAAACTCTGTATCATAAGAAACATACTTGTTTCACTTTATCTTCAAAATCTGTGTCATTCTTATCGTAGATCATCTGAGCAAGGCGAATCTGTTCTGCTGTTGCCTGAAAAAACAAACATCCAATAAAGTACACAAAATTTAACTATATTTTTTTAAAGTATCTCCTAGTTATCACAATCACAGAACACATAGAGTTGAAAGGGACCCACAAAGATCATCAAAGTCCAACTCCTGGCCCTGCACAGGACACCCCAACAATCCCACTCTGTGCCTGAGAGCATTGTCCAAACCCTCCTGGAGCTCTGGCAGCCTTGGGCTGTGACCAATCCCTGGGAAATCAGTTCAGTGCCCAACCACCCTCTGGGGGAAGAATCTTTTCCTGATATCCAGCCTAGCCCTCCCCCCGGCACAACATCAGGCCATTCTCTCAGGTCCTGTCACTGGTCACTAGAGTGTCACTTTATTTTTTTTCTCTCAAGATTCTCAAAAAGAATATACACAACAAGCACAGCAGTGCTACAGGGAAGGGATTAACATCTCCTCTATGCCCATTTTATAGGTAAAAAGTTAGCTAGAATAGAAGCAATTTCAACATATTCTAATGTGTTTGAACCACAGTTAAAGCTCACCACATAGACAAGACAACCATATCATAGAATTTACCACAGAAGCTTACACTTTGATATTACTTTTATTTAGTATCTACCACTCCAGAGATAGTTTTATCATAACAAACTGACAATGGTATTTCTAAATTTATCACATCTCTCATGATCCCTGTTCACATCACCTTCCATACCTCTCCCAATAACCACCTGACTGTAGTTTAATGAGCACTTACAAGACTGAGTCATGCCTCAAGATTCCGCTCATGAACAGCTGAACTTCCTTTTTTTATAACTGAATACCAGTCTCTGAAAACAGCTAAAAAATCTTGCTCTTGACAAAATATTTGGTGCTTTTGTAACATTTCTGGACAACAAATCCATGCTGGCAACTTCTCCAAAAGCTGAAAGACTAAAACGGATGGATGCAGTAAAGAGCCATAAACCCAAATAGGCTATGGCTACCCTAAAGAGAAAATTACTCAAAAACATTAACGGCACATCATACAGGCCACTCTTCATAGTGCGGCATCTGCAGCCTACTTAAGTGCACTCCCATGAAAATACTAAAGATAACTGTATGCTACATGAACTTGGACCTCATTTGATTTCTGCCCAAACAGAAGAAGCTACTATCTCATGCTAGAGAAGGCTGATACTGAAGAGAGCCAGGACCCAAAATGCAAGTTGATGTACTGCAGAAGACTTCATTATTGAGAAGGAGACCACATCATCCCCTAAAATTCTTGACAGAAAGGATTCATCCTAGGCAGTCTCACTTCACAGGATACCCACATGAAATTCTCTACCTCATGAGTTCAGACTTAATCAGTCTCAAACTGCTTCACTTTTGGAGTTTACCACAAATGCAAGCTTTAGAGAAGATCACAAAATCTAAACCCTGAGTCTAAAAAATTACTCCACCATAAAACACCAACTGCTTATTGGCTGAGAAGTTACTGCAGCTGTCCCAGTTCCTTGAGGGAAGTAATATTTGCTTTGCTCAGAGTCAATGTTCCAAGACAATCAGCATTTGTAACTGTCCTAGGTGACCTAGATGACCCAAAAAACCTCATGTATTTCATGTCTTCTCCATGCCAACCTGCCCAAGATTATTAGTCTCTTTAAGACCTGACAACCCAGGAAGTGGAACGTGTGTGTTTTACCCCAGTTCAGGGAAAGGAGGGGGGCTGGGTCCTTTTAAAAACAGGGAATGCACACCAATGAGCTCTCTTGTTCTCTCTGGGCTTCCGAAGGGGTTGCCTTGGGCAGGTCTCCTAGTCACAACCCACAAAGCTGCATTTCACAATCTGAAGCTATTTCAAAGCAGATTTCAAAACACCTTTGCCACCACTGCCTGCTGTTTCACCTAGGAGGGTTTGGGATCCTTTCTTCATTAGTTTTCCACCTGCTGCTCCAGTTCCAGCCATGCCAAGGAGGAAAGTTTCTTCCAGCGTTTCAGCAGCATTGAAGCCTTTTAGACAAATATAGGGGTTTTTCCCAGGTTTTGCTTTGACCCTGTCCCCTGTTGGTTGTTGTTTGAGGGAGAAGGGAGTTGTGGAACAGCAGACGCAGTTGCTGTGTTGATTTTCCTTTGTTCTCTCTCTCTGCCAGTGGTCCAGAGAAGGGGGCTTCTCTGCCATCTTGTCTTTGTCCTCTAAGCCATGTGGGCTGCTATGGCTGCCATCATCTTGGGAGGAGGGGGCTTCTCCACCATCTTGTTTTCTTTGTTCCCAGGGGGACGAGGTGACTCAACACCTTTCTATCTAGTGGTTATTGCTGTTTTTTCTTTTTAGTAAACTGTTATTTTTTCACTTATATATTCTCACATTCATTTCCCCTTATTGCTGAAAGGGAAATGATTAAAACTATGAGAAGGTGGGGTCTTCACCCCATATAACTGCCCTAAACTAAGACAGTAACAGTTAAGTACTCTGCACTACTTCACATTTTCAAAGTGTCACGCTGACAGCTTCATATGCCAGTCAGCAACACAAGAGGAGAGCCTGCTCTAGAATTCCCTGTGCCAGCCCTGGTGCCACCCTCCACAAAAGCTTCCTGGGTCAGTGTAGTGCTCTGTGTGAAGGAGCATGCTCTTGGTATCTATTGAGAGCTCAGCAGAGAGCAAAAATAAAAGGTTTGCTGGTTTCAGAAATTAAGTCCTAATGATCCATCTTCTTGGTCTGACTTCAGCCTTCTCATGCCCACAGCAACTTTTTAACTAGTGAAGAGATTTCCTTTAAAGATATCCAGAATACAAACATTCAATGTAATTTCTATAGAGACATTATGGGATATTTGACCAGAAATGGGAAACTATTGAGATTCATTTCTTCTGTAAACCAACTTTTTTCAAGTCCATGTTAGAAGACAAAAATATAAAAACTTTATAACACTATCAAATGAGTAACTGTGGGTTATTGCTGTTTTTTCTTTTTAGTAAAGGTCACTTCCCCCGGAAGATCCATTCCCCAGGTGCATGTGTGTATCCCCTCCTCCCCCCACCCCCTGAACTGTCTGTCAACCTTAAAAGCGTCGTGTGGTTGGGCAGATTCAAAAGATGCCTTAGACCCTGAAGGGTATTGAGCAATCCAGGTATCCCTTTGTCCTTGGGACCTCCTCTCCCTTACCTGGATTGGTGGGCTTGCTACCTTTCCCCTCCCCCTCCTCCCCCAGGTTAAAAGGTGCCTCAGCCATGCGGTCGAGAGAGTTGATTGGGAAACACCAGGAAAGATAGAAAGTCGGTTTAGAGTTCTGTGGAGCAGAGACTGATTCAGAAGCCTGCGGGCTGGAATAAAACCTTCTGAACACAACTCTCTTCAAGGACTCACTCCTTCTTCCTTCACCATTTGCCTCAAGTCTCTCCAGCAGAGATCAGCACGACACCCGGAGCCTGGCAAGCTTGGATCCTTGGCCACGTGAGCTACATAATATCTCCTGGGGCACAGACGTCCTAGTTGTTGTTATTAAGCTCACACGTGGAGGCCAGGCAAGCCAGGGAAGTCCCACCGGTAATATTGGTATTTTTATTCCAATAAGTAACAATATCTTTAGTTTTCCAGTGTAAGGAGAAAGCTTAGAAACACAAGCAGGTGCAATATCACTAACATTTATGCCAGTGGGTTGCACACAGATAGAATTGAAGATTCAGAAGAAAAAAAAAACAACAAAACCCCACAAGATGCGTTTACTACACAAACACCAAATTAGCGTCACAAAAATTTTGGGTTTTTTTCCCCACAGTGTTTCTTCTTCATTTTTAATGCACCATTGTTACAAGTGACATTGTAGTGTCCTATAAAACAGTATAATTAAGTTTTAATTGCAACTAAGAAAATGGTAGCATCTTAAGACAGCTAGAATTTCACTCAACCTTCCAAGATAATCTTTGCAGCATAACAGAGTGAAGAAAATTTTTAACGACTTTGAAATACCAGTAAACAGAAGCATGCAAAACACAAAGTGACAGTAATAGGCCCGGATCTTAAATAAAATAGTATATTTATGTCCCGGTTTGAAAAGACAGGCGTCTGCTAAGGAAGGCAGGAGCCTCCCCTGAAATGGAAAATGTAAAGCCCTTCCCTACGAATTGTTATAATTTTGAAATTAAGGGGCTCTCAGGCAAAGATATGGGAGCAGGAATAACAGTTCTTTATTGAGTAAGGAAAAGAAAAATAAAATAAAATACACAATACAGTAATACAAAACAACCCTGACAGAGTCAGAATACAACCTGACACCCTGGTGATAGCAGTCCAATTGAAGTGATGGTTGCAGTCCTCCTAGAGTGACAGATGTAGTTCTGTTCAAGCAATGATCCTGTGGAAGGATAGAGTTTTCCTCTGGAGAATCCAGTGAGAAAAAGCTGCTTCTCTGAGAATCCAGTGGAGTGGCCTGGCCTGGTATCCCAAAATCTCAGAATATATCCACAGAGGAAATGTGTGGCTCCTCCCCCTTGGGCAGAGCATCTCCCAATGGGATGATGGAATTTTCTCAGTCATGAAATAACACTTATTAACACTCACTTCCATTAACGGAAGATATTTCCCAGAAGGAGGATTGATTTGTGGAATAGATAAGAAAAATTGCCCAATTAACAGAACATTAACTGTCACACCTTTAACAGATGGCAAATAGAATACACACTTATCTTTCAATTCATGACAATTTATTATCCAGAAACAATGAAAAAGAACTGTGATGTAATTTCTTAAATTATGTTCAATGTGACTGTGACAATGAAATCTCCATTTGAGAAAGTAACATTATTCTACATTCAAAAAATGAATCAGTGGTAATTGACTAGCATCATCCCACATGTTTTTGTTGATCTATAAAGCATAAGGAGGGAGGTTCATCTGATCTAAACAATAAAAATATACAGTGCACTAAAATATATCTGCTGTATATTAAATAATCATCTTTTCCACTGAAATGACCAAACCAATATCTATTATGCAAGAGGTAGAATAAGTGGAACAAACACAGAAAAAGGTCTGACTTAATGCTTAAAATCAATGAATCACATCAGTTGCAAATACACCCTAGTGATAGTCAGTGCAACCTCCTACTGAGAGAGCATGTCCCATCAGAGTAGCTGCTTGAGGCCAGATAGAGATCTCACAATTTCTCTAATCCATGACAGTGTTTGTGGTAAACATTGTTTTTTCCATTTAACAGCTAGAATTTCCAGTGTTCTAACTTGTGCCATTGTCTCTGAGGCTGGCTTCAACCTATTTTATACCCTTTCATGAGGTATCTGAATAGAAGACAACCTGGCCTTGCCTTCTTAGGGATAAATAAATCCAGTTCCCTCAGTCACCATTCATTCATCCTGTGCTCCAGCCTCTCAACCATCTTCACAGCTCCTCACTGGGCTTGCTCCCATTTGCCAATGTCTGCCTTGCATTAGGGAACCCAAAACTGGGCAGAGTACTCCACTGTCATGCAAACATCAAAAAAGGGGAACACATCACTTCTGTCAACCTGCTCGTTATACTCCCACACACTTACTTGTTATAAAGCAAAAACAAATTCAACTTCATTTGTTGAAAGTCACTTTCTAAACTCACACATTAGCATGAATCACCACTATGCAAAGAACTGTAACACAAGGAGATAATGGCTTGAGGTCACATAAATAATATTGTACAGAGCAGAAGGGCCCCTCCATGTTAAAGATCAGTCTAGAAAACAAGACGATTTCCCAGGGGAGCACCTCTAGACTGAGAACTGAGGCAATTCTTGAATTGAATCAAATTTTGAAAAGTACCTGACAAAAGAATAATGAGTTGCCAGGAACAGAAACATTTTGCACTTTAACCCAGGCAAGCACACAACTATTCTGCCAAGACAATGGGGTAAGAGCTTAATTTCAATCTTGCAGATACTCAAAATAACTTTAGTCTGCTAGTGGACAACCATCTTCATTTCACTTTGTGAAGGCACCTGCACAAGAAGTTTAGGATTTTGTGACTTCTAAATATGCTGAATCATGCTGTAGAAGACAACATGGATCTAACAAAGCTGTTACCATCCACCCAAATTCCTCTATTGACCAGAAATTTTCTAGCATCATGAGGCTGGCATATGAAAGAGCTGAGCTCTGAAGACACCAAGGTAACAGGACAGAAATCCTGACAGGAATAGGCATAGAATTCTTCACCCATGGGAAATGTTGCTGAAGAACATAAAGGTCCTTCAGAGACAAGAATACAGGGACAACTTAATGCTGTGCTGGATAACTAAGCAATTAAAGCAAGATATCAAACAGACTTTTCCAAATAAGACCATAGCTTCCCCATCTTTTCTCAGTTTTTACTGACTTAGGGAAGAAACAAATCATTGCATGCTCACTTGCAACTCAAAGATTATATAGTAGCACGTACCTGTACTACTTGTTTCTGTGGTTGTGTTGGCTGAGAGGTTGAAATTTGCATTTTGTCCCTAGTGCTCCGGGTATGTTCATTGACCACCGAAGTCATCATATACAGTATATACAAAACAATGTATGTACAAAATAGAAAATCTGAAAGGAAAAAAAGAGTTAAGGTACTGATTCAATAATCCGATAATATACAAATGTAGTAGATTGAACTCTTCCTGTCTTTACCACAAACTATACAGAGACACCTGAGAAAGCAGCTTCAATGCACTATTTTTGGATTTATTGCAATCTTTACAGTAAAGGGGTAAATGAAGTGGATAAAAAGCATTTTTGTTAGCTGACTTTGATCTGTCTAGATCTCTACTTCCAGACAACATCTGGATCTCACACCTTTTCCCAGTTATTTAACATATAGACTTTTCTATCTGCTACTCTGCTGAAATTCCAGCTCCAGCTGGATCACTCCTTAGATTTCTTTAATATCTGCTGTCTTGTTTTGATGCCTAGACTTTAACCACTCATACGCACTCAGAATGCTAACAGAAGTCACATTCACAAACCAGGCTGTTCCTTTCTTCCCTATCACTAAACTGCTTTCCTGCACACATACATGAAGTCATAGACAATGCCCACTCTACTTCCCACTCTCTCATTCTCTCTTATAGAAAAATTATGGTCCTTACCTTTAAATACAGCCTTTGTAGCCAATATTTTTATCTTCTCCCTCAAATAAATTATTTACAAAATTACCTATTACCCTGCTTTAAACATACATTGGTTGTATGGCAACAAAAGAAAACTCAAACCACACACACCCACCAGCGCTATCCCATTTGTGGTAGTCAGCTTTCATTCTAATTCATTCTCTATAATTGCAATTACTTTGAAACAAGAAATTTATTATTCCCCCTGTGTTTTTACAGCATCTGACACAAGGTTAATTGACAAGTATGGCTTATAGTTACTATGATAACTGGAAACAGATCTCTTGATTGGTTGGGTCAGAGTTGACTGCCTGGTTTCTGTCCCAAGACACAGGGAAGTAAAACCTGCAAATTTAGGGAACTAAGGACAACCTACAAGTGGTGTACCTGGGCAGAAGGAGATGTGCAAACAAGCAGCAAAGTGCTTTTACTGCAGCCCAGTCAGGGCAGCAGCTTTGGTGCAAGCTGCCCACTGGCATTCACAAGGAATGGGTACTCAAAAATTAAAGTATCAATCAACTCATCACAATTTGAGCATACCACAATAAGCAACAAAAAAAATAAAACCAAGCACCCTTAATAGAGAACATGACAGAGAGCACTAGCCTCTCCAAAAGACAAGCTAATAACTATGATAGTCTGGAGTTAGCTCACTGTGATTTAAGATATGTTAACTCCACTGGGTCTCAATTTGTTGTTAAATCCATGTTTGTTTTTCAGGATGAAAGGGCACTTTAAGGAAAAAGACATGCACAGAAATATTTGAATCACTCCTGGGGGGATGAAGCAGCACAGGAAGATCAGGCTGCTGTGAAAACAGCCCAAACAACCTGAATATAACAAGATCTTTAGACAATGTCCTCATCTTGCTGACTGCAACTCGTGAGCAGCACAATTTGGCAACAGGTCTGAAAGAGAAAACCAGTGATGGTAAGAGCCTCTTCCTGGCAGCAGTATGAACTTGCACTTGCTTCAGACAACTGTGGAAACACACCTCCAGTTTGACGGCCTCCGTCAAGCCAACATGGGCACATTATAATCCATTTCAGATGTAATACAGTCATCTTCAAGCACAATTGGCAGTAGACACAACAACCAGCCCAGCCTCAGGACAAGAAGCAGCTGAAGGGCCCTGTTCCACCACCAACAGTGCACAGACCAGGGCAACATTGTACTTCCCTGGCATGGACATACCTTCACCACACCAGGCTGAGGTTTCACACCTTACCACACCTACTTTAAAGTACCAAAGCAACATGAAGGAGGAGGGCAGTTAGCAACTGCCTTCTAATTACCATAGTAACTACAATTTAGAGCATTAAGTGGAATATTACTAATAAGATGGAGATGTAGCAGGATGCTCTGTCTGGATGGGGGTAAAACAACTTGAACAATACCCTATTTGCAAAGCTATCACTGGAGAATGGAGAAGGGGGGGGTCATGCAGCTTTTGGTGTTGAAGAAATGCTGAAACAAGCCTGACTCATCAGCCCCAAAGTTAAACATCCTGATAGTGAGGTGAAAATATGGCAGACCTGGTAAAGTACCTGAGATAAAGGAACCAACAAGTGATAGTACTGATAACTTATCTAAAGTTGCTGAGCTGACACAGCTGGCCCAGAAAAACGACTGACAGTCAAACACTAGTATAAAAGCCCAATCCTGCTTTTTAATGGCAGGGTCTTCTAATATATCCTTTCTTGGAGTATGTGTGGAGATTCCTTCCTTGAGTGGGGATGCCCCCTAAGGTTATTCTTGAGACCGAGCAAGAGATTTGCCCACAGTCATTGGTATGGGTAATATAAATCTCTACTTAATAATTGTTTTTTCTAGCTTTAATATAATTGCTTTAAAGATAGTGCACTATACTAGTTAGAATGTAGTGGTGCATCCCCTCTCCACTCTCAGGCCACACTATGATCTGAGAAATGCTCATTAGGCCTCAGCCTTGACAGCAGCACCTGGGCTGAGCTCCTCTTGAGCTTATCAGAAACACTGTCTGCTCCCAGAAACTGGTGCTGTTTAAAGAGCTCCTGCTTTTTAACAAACAGCCTTGGAAACTTATTTTTCCTGCCTGAATAACCATCCAAGTGGACTAACATTTGTTATATAACTTTCAAAGAAAATTGCCACCCCAAATTGTGGCCAGGATGGAAAATTACTATGACTAAAGCCCACTCCCTTGAAGCCCTATAAACAGGAGTCCAAAGTGAGACCCTTTGAGCTCTCCTGGACCGCAGCNAACGAGTGATTGGCGTTTTTCACACACTGAATGCCAATGAAAGATCCCAGGCTGATACCGCCACTCCTCAAGGCTCAACCCTTCACCCACTGAGAAGATGCAAAGGCATCCAATGTGAGCATGTCACTGATTTCAAAGGGAATTTTTCACAGGTATATACCTTGTACATATTCTTTAGGTCTGTGTGCATGTGAGTGTGAATACGCTATAGCAAATGGACTAGAAATGTTGCTCTCATACATTCTCAAGTACATTGGATTTGTAGGTAAATTGGCTGGTGAGTTACTATTCTGCTATAGTAAATTCTACATTAATCCTTAGTTAAATTGTTTAACTTAAGCTATCAATTAAGTCCTGTTAAAACCTTTGGGCCTAAACTGTTGGTCAAGCCTGGGGCTCAGTTTAGCAAGGGGGTCTACTCTCAACTTTGTGACTCAACAGGAGTCTTCCTTATTCCTTTTTATCCTTACCCCTTGGGTAGTACAGGTTCCAAGCCAGAGGGAGTGGTCAGGGTGAGCATTTTGCATGTGAATCACTCTCTCTCTTTTGTACACTTTTGATATTAATATTGTTGCTGTTACTGTTCATTTTCTTATCTCATTGCTGTTTCTAGTAAATTGTTCTTATCTCAACCCTTGATCTTTACCTTTCCTGTCTCCAATTCTCCTCTACAGTAACCCACAGGGGGGAGAGGGGAAAGGGATGGGGGAGCAAGCAGCAGCATAGTTTTAGTGGGAGCACTAAATTGGAGAACACCATTCCTAAACCACAATACTCTAATCGCAAAGTTACTCAGGATTTCTCACAACGACAGGGCTGGGAAAAGGCTGCAGGATACTGCTTCATGATGGCATGACTACTGTACATGTACAGTGAGTGTAGATTTTACTGCTATGCAGTAGCATAATATAAGCATGAGAAAAAGAAAGAGTGGAGGAAAACAAACGTGTCTGTAGCTGTTGTCCAAAGAATTTCACCACCTTTATTTACTGCTTGAAAGAGAAAAAGTTTCCAAGAGTCAGATGTTCCTCAGGAGTGGTGCTGATTACTCAGTGTCTGTAATGTCTCAAGCCAACAACACCAAACCTGAGCTTATGGATCTTGGGAGGATTTCTGTCTCATCTTAGTTTTCTATGGTAAATAGGAAGAATATTGATGGTCAGGAGACCTGTATCACTGGCAGAACATCACAGGAGACAGAAAATGTATTATCAGTACACTTTCATGTTTTACCAATAAAAGAAGATTGCTGGGAGTGGCCAGAGTACCAACATGAACATATAAACTAAAATATACACTTCCACTTGTGTTAGCAAAGCATACTGAATAAACAAGTGAACACTCTTAAAACCCACTGAGTTGTTAGTCAAAATTATTATTCTGTCAATTCAATCTATAATGACCTAAAAACACCCCCAATCTACAGAAATCAATACTTTTTCACTACCAGCAAAAAAAAAAAGTTCATTTCAAGGATTACTATTCCTAAACAAATGTTATACAGAGGAAGATAGAAATATACAAATAGGTCTTGCAAATAAAGAAAAGACAGCATTGTTTTGTAAGAGAAAGAAATGTTCACCATCAAAAGAGTGGAGTTAAGCATAGGCTGGTTACACATCTAGAGCCCCTCTCAAAAGGGGAAGGGGGACTGAACAGGACATGTTTTCCACTAGTAGAGCAAGTTTCAATCATGAAAGTCAAGCAATATGATTAGCATTATTTAAAAAATAAAATTTTCTAATCTCACAATATCTATCTTTGCTATTATCCCAGTGTCTCTGCCTAATAGATGCTTTACATTTTAGTACATACTGCTGATGATTATCCTTGTTTTAATCAAAATCTGCCAACTACACCCAATAAACATCCAACAGACTTGGCCTCAATTTCTTCATAAACACTCAAACTTCAGATGCAACAAGTACCCTTATTCATACAGAAATTTCTGAAGGAGGAATCTAAATTTCCCCAAAATTAACTTTCACTGGTATTTTAAAAAAATAACAAAGTACAATTGCACCAAAATTGGAGAAGCCCAAATAACTTCCACCTAGGGCTTTATCTTTCACACAACCAAGGCAATCTTCAGACTACTAAAAACCTGGTTAGCAAAACCCACCTAGCTCTGCTGATGTCAGAAGACAACATTCCTGATTTGTCCTGATTCTGGAAAATCAAAAGAGAGTGAATGTCCTAGAAGATTCAGAGGGCTCAACCTTATGTTTCAAACATCAATATCTACAAAGTCACTATTGTCATCTTTTATACCTTTCTGCAACAACACCACCATTTTAGATAGCAACCAGCTGAACTTCCACATGCAAAAAGAATAAAATCCTGATCCCTGCCCTAATTATAAGCCTCATGTTTGCAAGGACCTGCAAGATGCACTAGTTACCAGCACTTACCATTGACTGTAACATAACTTTAAGTAACACAGTTAGAAAATAACATGCAGTTAGTCTATATATCTAAGCACCGCTCTCAGGACCATTAGAACTAGATCTTACTAGACCATAACATAGACCAGACCACAGCTATTGCCATGAAAAGGGGGGGGGGGGGGGGAAGAAGGAAAAAAAA
>VWZV01009947.1:0-26230 GCA_013397155.1 Irena cyanogastra | reverse complement strand
ACTCACTGGCATTTTGTCTCTGTTAATCCACAACAGCATAGTACTTGGCACTGGATTCACTGCNTGGATTCACTGCAAGTACATTGTCATTGGGGACACCAAAAACACACCACAAGAGATTGAAATTGCTTCAGGAATATTAACATCAGATCCTGAGCAATTAGTTATCTGGCTGCATTGTCTCCACCCTCCCGTGTTCCTTCCCAAAGGACAAATCATAGTGCAAGCTATCCCAGTGCCAAGTCTACATGAAGGCACCGATAAACAAGGGCCTACAGTCGCCCGGGTCCAAGCTATTGGGAAGGACAAACCCAAAATTGTGTGTAATGTCAGAGGGAGTGAGGAGTCAAAACGCATTGAGATGCTCGTAGACACGGGTGCAGACTGCACAGTAATCCCAGCCTGACCTTGGACACTTCCAGGGATGTCCACAACTTCTCTGGGCAACTTGTTACAGCACCTCATCACTCTCACAGTAAAGAATTCCCTCCTGATATCTAATCTAAACCTGGCTTCTGTTAGCATAAAGTCATCATCCCCTTGTCCTAACACCACATACCCATGTGAAAAGTCCCTCTCCAACTCTTTTGTAGGCCCCTTTAGGTAGTGGGCTGCTGCTCAGTATCTCCCTTGGAGCCTTCTTTTCTCCAGGTCAAACAACCCTAACTCTCTCAGCTTCTCTCAGCACAGGGGAGGTGCTCCAGCCCTCTGATCCTCTTTGTAGCCCTCTGGACTCATTCCAACAGGTCCCTGTTATTCTTCTGATGGGAACCCCAGAGCTGCATGCAGTGTTCCAGGTCTCAGGAGAGTCAAGTGGAGAGAATCACATCTCTCAACTTGCTGTATGCACCTCATTTTTTTCTCAGATACCTCCTTTTTCTACCCTTCATTTGACTTGTTTATTTGGATGATATAACTACTAAATTCTCTGTCGTCTGGACAACAGCTAGTTGTTGACAACCTTGATGTTAGCCTGTAAGCATTGCTGTAACATAACCAGCCAATTCACAGAGAGAAATAATGGCAAGAAGATGAAAGAAGAGGAAAAATCCTAGTTAAAAATATATGAAAGAGCAAGACAGTATTGTCTATGCATGTGTTGGAAAACCAAGGTTTCTGTATGTTAGATTAAAAGCTTTCTTATTAATATCTGGAATTTCAAAGGATATCCTGATATAATGCCCAAGGCTTATGCTGAGAAAACGGCAAAGCTGGTTTTTTTTTGTTTTTTTTTTTTTTTCTAAAAGCAGTATCGGTTGGTTCTGTAAGTAAACGTGTTTCTTTTGCTGCAGTGATATAATTCTTTGTATCTGCTTTGTTTTTAAAGAAATGAGTTTTTTAACCCCATAATGATAACAGTGATACACAATGCCTGATCAGGACAAAAAGTTGAAGAGAAGAGAAAAAGCTCTAGAAAAAAAGCCTCCTGGGACCTCTATGAGGTACAGTATCTGATGTTTTACTTTGAACTTCAGCAGGACTCGTGTGGAATTTATACTGTCTGCCAAAGCAGAATGCTTCAATTTGAAATGCAGTATAAACATGACAACTGTTACTCTGGTCACAAAGTTTATTTACTTTGTGATTCAACCTTTGTTGATTTAAGGCATTCTGGAGAAGCTGTAAATTCTTCTGTACACAAAATGTGGACACCAGGCAACGCTAGAAAACTTTATTTTCTGTCAGTGGCATTGTTGTTTGTTGACCTTCTTTATACCTATGGAAATACTTTTATGTAACTATTAACACACACTATTGTATTTTTTTCCTAGGGATTATTCTGATCGAAAAAGGCTTCAGTCTCTCTTAAGTGTTCACTCAAGGAACCAACAGGTATTTTTCAATAACTATTATTAAATATGCTTTAGAATATAATTCATGGTGATTATGGTTTCTGGCATATGCTTAGAACATTGTGTACTATAATGACTAAAAAGTGTTAGCAAAATCTTGAGTAGTGGATATCTTTCTTCTTGACTCTTTTTTTTTTTTCTTTTTTCTTGTCAACATTAGGCCTTCTGTGTGGCACAAATCACATTTAGAATAGGTAAAAGAGTGAAACTGATCCTCTTCCCATTCTACTATACCATATTTTTTTATTTTAATAGGAAAAAATCACTTTATTTTGTATCTTGAGCAGGTTTTATCTAGCTATTGTTGAATATATTAAAGTAGCCTAGCAGATTTGTTTTCCTCTGTGCCCTTTCACAATGTCACATGAAGGTAGGCTTAAAGATGTGTGAGTAACAGCATGGGGGAGAATGGTAAAGAATATAAAATAAGATCAGCATTTTAACCATAAACAGTTTGTCTTTGAAGAATAACACTTCAGCTAAAAATATCCAGGGCTTAAATACCAACTTACAGGAGAAAGTCAAATCTCTTTCACCTCAACTCACTTACTGAAGCTTGTATTTGCCATTTGAAGCGAAGAAAATCAACACATGATGATGGGTGTGAGTCTTTGGAATCACAGAACATTTTCTCCCTTTCAATTCTGTAAAAAGATATGACAAAATGACTAAAGGATTCATCCATGTGAGGTAGGAGTTATGCACTTTCTACCTGGTTAGAGGCCTGGAATTGCTTCTGAGCAGAAAGCTGAAACATGTGAGTTGTACAGCCTAAAAAGAATGTGAAGGCTATGCAATTGTGGAATTGGGACAGGTAAGAAACACAGATAATGAACGTGTGTTGCAGATTTTGTTGAGCTTTGCTATCATAAATTTAAAAAGACGCCATTCTTCGCCTTTTACTTATGTCTCCCTACTTGTTTTTCAGTCTTGCTTTGTATCAGTTTTCTATCATGTCAGTTTTGTTTTCCAGAGGTGGTGTGTGTATTCTATAATGGCACGTTTTAGGTCCAAAGTTCAAGTCAGAACTTGAGAAAAAGTACTTCGGTGTGATAATATTCTCAGAAAACTTGAAATGCAGTGTTTGCCTCATGACTACTATCCCTTCCCTCCTTAGCTTCCAGCTATATATATTGAAAGTGGTCAAACCAGTGTGACAAGAACTTGGCAAAATGTTGGAAGCAATGAACAAAAGTCCGATGGTCAATGGCAAGAATCAACAGAAGCTGTTGAGCTTGAAGAATTTAGGTAAAAATAGTTAAAAGCTGATGATGACACTCTTGTATCCCTGAACGAGAGATACCTTTATGTTTCTAAGGGTGTCACCTTCTTGAGGTGTTGAAGGCATTTATATTTTTACATGTCTGTTATTTTTACTTTTCTTGTTAATCCAGTATTTGAGATGAGAATTTCTTTTAATTTTTTAAACCTAACTGTTTATTTTCCTGCCTTTGTAAGTTTCTACCTTTCCCACTCAGCAGAGTATACTGGTGAGAATTAATAAACTCATTTTAAATAGTGATTGCTTCTTTATTTAGAAAAGTTATACCATTCTGATAGTCCCAAATTGTGCATGAGATGGACTGTTAATGTCTGGCAATCTGAAATCATGTTATTCTGTGGTAACTGCTGATAAGACATTACTTAGTTTTTGTTGCTAATGTTAAGTTGTAGTAGTGCAAAACTGTCTTGTGGCAAGTTAATTTGCAATTTGCCATTTTTCTTTTTTCTTCCTTATTAGCGTGACCTACAAGAATGAGAAAAATTTTAGCAAACATCCCAAGTGTCAGCTGTTTCAAGGTATCTTTACAAGTTTAGTTAATGACAGACTTACCTGCAGGTCAGTATATGAAACACATTCATAACCAGGAAGGAGGGCCGCTCTTTCTTGCCTTCCGTGAAGAAGTAAGATGCATGGATAATATCCCATCTTGTTACAATAACATACCTTTCTGTGGAAGTTACCAGCAGCAATTCGTAATCTCAGTTTTGAACAACTGCTTGGGTATTGGCTTTGAGGAGCAATGCTCAGGTTAGTGGGACAGAAGGACAAAGGACTGGGTATATGACAAAACTTAGATCACCAGAATTCTAACTGCTATGTTTTCTTGATTATTATCTGGATATGGTGTCTGTAATCTATGATTTGCTTTTCTAATTTATTTTACTGATTCTATTTGTATTTTATGGACTGCTGCCTTTATAGTGAAAGGCCAGTGGTTTCCATAAAATTCAGATTGATGTTGATTGATTCAGTTGATGCCACTTGTTTGGATTTATTTGTATTTTTCTGTATAACAGAATTGGAAAGGGTAATCCCTTTTTTTATGCTGCTCTCATTTATGTGAGGGAAAAAGTACAAGACCTTACAAAAATAGAGGGGGCAGAGAAAGATATTTTCAGGGAAAAAAAGATGTATTTTTCAGGATTTTTTTACTATGCTCCTTTGCAGTGTATTGTATTTTCCTTTCTAAAGCACAAATACATTTTGTATAAAACCCCTTAAGTGGTACAGAAGTTTAAAGACGGAATCCTAGAGCATTTAAAGGTATTGATGTGTAACTACTAGAATTTGCAGAGGAATATAGAAACACCATATAGTTTGCTTAGACCTTTATTCAGAACCAACTGGGGAACTAGGGATGTCTTCTTTGATTATCTAAATGACAGTGAGTTTAAAACAGATCATTTAACTGATTTCTAAATCTGTATGTGAACCCAGTACTCACCAGTGGGAGGTCAGTGCCTTGGCTTCACTTGCCAAAAATCTAAGAATAGCTTACACTGTGATTTCCCAAGTTCTGTTTATACATTGTGACATACTTGGCTTATATATTGGTTTTCTTTGGTGGTTCTTTGTGATAATGATATGGCAAAACAAGCCACTTGTGTTAAGAATAAAAGCACCCAGGCAAGGCTGATGAAACAAGCATTAATTAGTAGATATGCAGATAAGCTGGAGATAGCCTGGTGTATCTAGTAATGTGTATTGTAAATATAACTGTAGTAGAAGGGGCTCTCAAATGTTAATCAGGCTCAGGGAATGACTGTCCATCATGGTAATATCTTCAGGCCACTTTAAAATCTGACCAACAAATTTGGCATGCAGGTATGTGGTTATTGTTTTCTTTCCATGAAAGTTTTGTGCTGTTCAGAAGTGGCCAATTATGGAATCATAATGAAAAATGGTATTACTTTGGCCAGAATATTGGCATAAAAGGGCTGAGAGTTTGTTAGCATCTATTTGTAAAACATTTATTTTTATGGAAATATTTTTAGATATTGGCGTCATTCCCAGCTGCAATTGATGAAATGGGAAGAGAACTGCCATGACCCATACACTTTTTCTGTTTCCAAGAAACCTATCCAAACAAATTTTGTCTTCTCAGTTAAAACAACAACAAAAAAACATAGGGCAAAGATGTTTAATTTTAGGTTTATTTTAAATAGGGAAATGGGGATATATATTTTCAACAGGCCAATGGAAGTAGTGATTCCATTACTGGTATTTTATGCAGGATTACTGCCCCTGGACACTTTCTACAAATCTGATTTTTATTTTCTGCCATGTCTTATGCTGGTGAATCATGTGGAGAAATATAAAGGCGGAAGTTCTATATGGAAGTACAATCCTATTTCAAGAACATTTGAGCTAAACAAAAATTTATTTCCAGCATAATAGAATTAGAGTTTGTAAAAGCCAGGATAGATTATGATAATTCAAAAGAATATTTTAAATATAGCTATTTTTACTTCTGTAGCATCCATATTTTTGCATAAGTGTATTTTGTGCACTGAAGTTTGCTCTGTGGTTTCTCATTTACTTTGCTCTTTTGGGCCTCAGTGGAGGCCCAAAACTTGATATAAAAGTTTATTTCAAAGCACAATTAGTTTGTTCTTAGAGATAAGCATGTACTTTCCCTTATCAGTCCAGTGATAATAAGTGATGGCTGATAATGCTCATATAATGTTATAAATTTGTCTATAGCTGCTACTGTGTTTGGATGTAAATGGTATTAAAAGTTCTATGGTATGGTATGTTGAACAGTTGTTGTAGCTAACTAATCATCTAGTCAATTGATCCTGAATCAAACTGTTTTATTTAAGTGTTTAAACACTTTTAAAATTGTATTTGGTTTATGTTTTGAATATTTCATTTACAGGCGATGGGTTATTCAAGGTCCATCTATCCATTTTCTTAGAGTATTAATCTGCCTGAGATTATTAATAAGGGGTCCATGCTGCCAGGTCAGTATGTCAAAATATTGTTTCTTGCTTGGATAAGGGGATGCATGTGAGTGTCACGTGTATGAGTTGTATTGGTGCTTGTGTGTAAAAATGTTTGCTCTTATGAATGCACACGTACGTGTATGTATCTCTATTTCTATATGTGAGGATGGAAATTGCAAATAAACAGATTTCAAGAGTGATTTTACACCATTACTGCATAACTTGCTCAATTTCTGGGTTTCTTATGTCATGTCTGTTGTTGCTGACCCTAACAAAGAAAGTGTAAATCTGCATAACAGATGGCTTGGTCATTGCTGTGAGCCCTGGACTTGGTATTTGACTTTATCATAAAGATATGTAAAATTCCCATAATGTAGTTAGTGAAGTAAACTTAAAGCTCCAGGTTAAGAACCTTTAACATTTCATCTCTTCTGTTTTTATTAATCTACTTACTTTAAATAATTCTGAACTCTTTTTTTTTATTTTTAATTTTTTTTAAATTTTCCTGTAGGAAATGCTTCACAGCCTGGGTGGAATTGAAAATCTGGCTCAGGTAGAATTCCTTGTAGTATCTTTGTCCATTATGTTGCCTCTCAGTTTATTATGATTAGAATGATATATGATGTAAAAAGCAGTGTACAGGTATTCTTGGTTTATGGAAAGAAGTGAGTCTGTTCCTCTGTTTTCACATGAGCAGTTGGTGTGGGCTTTTTCACTAGTTTTCAAAACAGCTGTCCTGTAACCTAGCTACATCCATCTAGGACTTGTAGTTAGGAGACTTAAGAAATGCCTCCTGAAGTGGGAGAAGAAGTATAAAAGTCAACATTTCTTTTGGTTCAGTCAAAAGAAACTGTAGACTTTTGAAGGGAGATGAGCAAAGTCACCCTACACTGTAGCAAATGACTTTCCAAAAGGAAAAGCATACTGATAAAATAATTTTTTTTTTTTTAATGTTGAAACAAGTTTAAACCTTGGGGCTACTCTCCTGTTGCATTATGGAATATTTTTTAATGAAACAGATGCACCACCTACAGGCTTTACCTGTGCAGAGCAGTCTAGGTTTATGAAGTCTGCAAACTTTTCTTTTCCTAATGGTATCCTTTATTTTTCCTCCCTTACTTGTAGTATATGGAAACAGTAGCAAATCGTTATCTTAATTACGGAGAAGAGCAGCATAACGTAGACAAGTTGCTTAACATGACATGTAAGTGTAATAGCTGATAACAGAAATTATAAGGCTACTCACAACTTTTTGTGTGAAGCTTAAAATGTTTAAAATACTTCAAGTGGTCATTAAGTAAAATACTACTATGTTCACTGTAGGCATCATCATACGAGTAAAAGCTAGAATTCCTGTGGAAAAGAACAGCTTGTTTTTCTGCACAAGTAATATTTCTTTAAGAAATTAGTATCTTTTTATGCATTGAAATAAAAGAGTAAATTAAGCTAGTTATGGTTCAAAGAACTTATACAGTGTTTTGCTCTGTTTTCTGACTGGTAAAATAAAAATATTAGTGAGAAAGATTAAATTTGTGTGTCTTCCTTTGTTCCATAGATATTTTCCAAAATATTATTTTGAATTATAGCAAGTGGAGCACATAAAGTAAGTGCTTTATAAAATTCCTAATTTTGTTTAATTAGCTACTTAATGGAATAATGCATGCTTTTCAGGTTTCACCTAGGCAGGACTAAAGTCCTTACCTTGTCAGGCTTGTAAGGTGAGATAATCTCTGTGTTTTACAGATGTATTAATAGCATCATAAAAGTAATTTCTTATCTCTGAGTTAATTGGTCTGGTGTGTGATTGTTGGCTGTTTGAGATAGATTGTAAACATTTGGACTAATCTAAACATTTGTTCATAAAAAGAGTAGCCCTCATACATGCACTGTCCTGAGACACACATTACTATGATTCAAATAATTTTATATACTTTTAAAATGTAAATATACTTTAAAGTTTTCTTACACAAGTTTCTGCTGTGGTTTTTTACTTGTAAAGTATTCTGTGTCTAAATATTCTGTGTCAACTCAGACCTCCCTTGCTATACATTACCATCAGTCTAAGAATCTATGCTAAACTATTGCAGGTTTGTGGCTAAACTGAGATACAGTTGAGATCAAAATCAGTATAACTAGGGTTTCATGATTCTATTGTGCTGCAGAAAAACAATGGCAATTGTGATCATATAGTATCATGTGTTACAGGAGTAGGTTTTCAGTCCTCAACATCATGGCAATGGTACAAGACTATTTGCTCTTTAAGATGTATTTGACCAAGCCTTGTTTCATCAAATAGTGTCTTAGGCTTGTTCAGCTGTATGTGATGCCAACAAAATTTAAAAGGCTATTTAGAACATAATGAATGAGCAATATTTTTTCCAGCTTTTCGTATTTCATTGTTATCCTAAGGTGTTTTTCATATTTTCAGCGTATAAACTAAATAATGAATAAGTCATAAATATGGCATTACTGTTTGTTTAGTTTTCCTATTAATTAGACACCTATTTAGTGAGCTGGAATTGTCAATATAATTGATGAACATGGGTAAAGGAATTTTCTGTTTAAAGGCTTGTTTGGTTTTTTAAAGTGTATTAGCTGATTTAGTGAAAACATACAAATTTTCAGAACTTCAGGAATGATTAACAAAGACATATTAAGCCATTTTGAACGCTGCAACTTGATTTTTTTTTTTTGCTTTTTCCTTCAGGGAAAGAAATCTTGTGTCTGACCACTCTTCACTTGGAAGTTTATCTAGTACAAATGCAGCAGGGAGAATCCAGTATCTTCATGTGTCAGATGAACAGAGTCCTGATGAGATACAAGAAAATACTTTCTCACTTCAAGCATGTAGGTTTATAAGATCTAATACTCTGTTATGTCTTTACATGTACTTGTGCAAAAGGATTCAAAATATTGCAAAATTGTAAATACTTATACCTGCTTTAAGGAGTAGGATCATCAAATTGCATTTATTTATTTTCAAATGTGTGATACTGGCAGTTATTTTCAAAAAGTATGCTTTTGTTAGAAAGAAGCAAAGCATAAAGTATCTGGGAATCATATGTATTTCTTCACCTATAAAAACAGTGACAAAAAAGTTATTTATTTAGCTAGCTAGTTAATTTTGTATTTAGCATGAAATTATTTTTATTTGTTTGCATTTTTCTTCACTATTGAAATTTTCTGTAATAGATCAATATGAATCATATGATTTCAAGGTGGTATTCTGATGACTCCTAGTCAGGTGAGGATTTATTGATAGTTATGGAGCAAATTCCTTTTTGAGAAGATATCTGAATAGAGTCAAATGGCTAAATGTTACTTCTGAATTTTTGTTCTAGCTTCTTGTGCTGCAATTACTGAACTGGTGCTCAATGAGACTAATGCTTACCAGGTTGTATAGGTAGGAAGATTTTTTTTCAGTTAAGTAAGGGATTATAGTTTATAATTTCACTTAATTGTTGTTCTTTGTTATCATTATTTAAGAGATTGGAAATACGCCTATCTATAACTGTAGTACTTCTGTTTCTTTATAATTTTACACCCAGGGGCATAGACACAATGGTTATCAACATAGGTGTCTGGAAGAATGAACAGCTTTATTCAGACAAGGTTCATTTTGGCATCTCTTACTATGCTTTTGTCATATTCAAAATAGGATAGTAAATAGAAGTAATCACAGAATAATTTGAGAAATGCAAATTCTGAATTTCTTGACTTTTTTTGTAAAAAAACTATGCAGCTTAAAATTGACATGTTCCTGTTTCACAAACTATTTATCTTTTCTTAGAAGTGTGGTATTTCTGAGAGAACTTCCTGGCATTCTATCTCCAGGGATAAACCATTCTTAAAATCCTGGTTGTATTCCAGACCTAGTCAAAGGTATAAATATTAAGGGCATTAGTATCAGTTAAAAGCTGTAGCCTGCTCTAATTGTTAAATCAAAGCCTTCAAGTTAGCTTAAAACCCAAGTAGAGGTATTCCTGGAGGAACTGAGAGAACAAGAACTTAAATATGAACAGGAAAGAAGTTTGTGTATATTTCAAAAACATTGGTTAAGAGAAAAAAATGAAAGTTTAGAAAAATAATAAATTATTATTCTTGTGCACTAAAATTGTAAATAAACTGTACTGATTTAGACAGCTTTTATCTAAACAGTATAACTATATATTTTAGGCTGACTCTGATTTCAGTTAAATAAAATACCACTTGTTTAAGTTAAATGGTTTTAACAGAGGTTTTCTGCATTGCCCCAGCAGTGCTTGGTAACTGTTGCGTCAGTAAATCGCTTAAAAATTGATGGTACAATGTGTAGAGCTGGAAAAGGTGTTTCAAACTTAAATTATGCTCATTATGTTAAAAGACACCAACCTCTCCATTTGTTTAAACACCAGCCAACCTCCCTGTTTCAGATCAGGGCATAGCCTCAAGCATGTTCATTTCAATTGGAGTTCTACCCTTCAATACCACATTTTGAATCCTACTTCTTTCTTTTTGCTAATATAGCTTTGAGAGTTGCATAGTGAACAAGGTGAAGCAACTCAGGTTAAAAACAGAGAAAAAATTTTGCAGCTTTTTCAGTTATGTGCCAAGGAGGTCAATCGGAGTAACCTGTAAAGGTTTGTATCATTGGTGTCAAAGGGCTCTTGGGAAATTTTGATTCTGCTGTAGCTGCTCTCTACCTGTCCATCTGTCTTCTGTCTTTGTCACAGCCTTGTCAGCATTCTGCAGTAATTCTGGTAGCAGACAGAATGTGTTTGACTCAATGGCTCCACTGCACAGCCCAAAACCTAAGCTTAATCATGGTCTAACCTTAATTTTGCCTTCATGAACAGTAGAAGAAAACATCAGGAACAGCAGAAGGGCCTCTGCAGAGCTGTCACATATTCCCTTTAAGCCTTCTAAAGAGGAGAGTAGTGTCCATCAGGGACCTTGCCAAGTGACTGGGAGCAGAACTCCAACTAAATCTACCAGTGCCCATCTGTCAGACCTACAAAATGGATAGAATAGTGGAGGATACGTAGTTGCATGAAAATGGAAGCTGAAATCAGTATGGTTTTCACAAACTCCTGGAGGCATGGACAGATTTCGCAGGCTATTGCTTTTGGTGTTTCTCCAATTTATTTTTATTGAGACTTGAATTTTGTTTCTGACAATTCAAAATATGGTGCCACATGGTGACAGGAGATCTGTTGCTGCAATTTTCTTCACCTCTAGAGACAGAAGCATTTCTTCTTTATCTGTTCACAGGCTCTCTTTTTGGTATCAGTTTAAATGTAACAATGATTTAATTTTTATATGTGTTTAAGCTTATATTTTAGATGGGCAATAGGATGTTGAGAACTTATCCATTGCTATTAGCTTCTGATTTATTTGAACGTTGATTTTTATTTGTGGTTTACATACAAAGGGGCACTATTAATGCTGACCTTTTTCTGTTTCCAGGCAAATGCAATATATACAACAGCAAAGCTAATTTTACCAAAGAAAGGAATGCTGAAAAAGCCAATTTATTACAGGTAACTCCCTTTATTATCATTGCATAATGAAAGCCCCATCAGTCCCTGAGAATTTTTTATGAATTAAAGTTTATTTTGAAGTACAGTAGGAAAAAATCATATTTCAAGGGGAATCCCCTACCCCACAACAACAAATAGCCCAGGAACTGAAAGTTAAATAAAGACTCTATTTCTATTCTGATTTACTTTGTTTCTGGCACCTCATGTAGTGTAAAGGAAAGTCAGTATTTTTCTCGTTATAATCTTTCCTCTACTTTGTCAGGCCGTCTAGCGTCAGGCCTTCTTTATAGAGCCTTGATCTTCATTGAAACTTGCTCTAGACTTGACACTGTACTGACTAATATGCTTATTTCTGGAGCATTTTGCTGTGGATGTTAAATAAAATGCATGAAGGCAGCATATAAAATAGAGGAAATTTAAGTGTAGAATAAATATAGGCCAGACAAACATAGAATGGCTCTTGGTTTTGCATGTCATTACCCCTGCAAATGTACTGGTTTGAGTCAACTTAGGCTGAAGGTTGTCAGTAGTAATTAATTACCTGGTAGCTTTTCTCAGGCTATGTGCTGTGGTAAGTGTCTCTCTAAGATATGGGAATGTAGTGCTCGGGGGCTCAGGGATGAGCACAGCTGCTCCTGCTCTAGTTGGCAAAGTCCTTAGCACAGCTGAATGCATTCATGACCCTGCCTCTCACGTGGTCTTTGTTCTGACAGAGCCCCTAAAATGGCTCCACTAGCTGATCAGGTAGGTGTGCTTGGACAGCAAAGAAAGGCATTGCCACAGGAAAAAAAAAAAAAATCACTCTAGTGTCATCTTTCTCATCACAGTTCTTCTAGATTAGAATTGAAGGGCAGATTCAGTAAGTAGGTGCTTTTCTACTGCAAGGAGGTTTTATAGTGCACTTCATCTTAAGGATAAGATAACTATAGACCTTCGTGGAGGGTAGGTATGTGAAACTAATGTGCAGTCTTAACAAACTGGAGCTTGGTGTAGTTGCCTCACACAACTTTAAGGCGCTTAATTTATGCCCACTGAGATTTTTTAGATTCTGGCAGAATGTGTTGGAAATAACTCACAAGAGCTACTAAGCAGCTGTAGTTGGGTTAAACATGAAGCCATATGAATTAATAATTCATGGACTTCATGATCACATATGAAAACTAAGTCTGTTTTGGACAAGAAGTATATTTGTATGAAACCTTGTTCACCTTCTCACACTGCTACCTGTATTGCGTTTAAAAATGTTACTGGTATGAAATACAGCTGTAGCTATTGGAATATCCTTTTTGAGTTTCACAGATATTTTTCTTAGAATACTTGCAGTGCTGGTGTGGCTTCTCTACTGCCCCATTGTTTGTGCTGTCAATTATTAAATTTTCAGCTTCTTTCTGCCACGCTACCTTAGTGATCTTAATTCATGGCTATCTTTGTTTGCTCAGCTATAAATGTGCCATATCATTGAGTCTTGACAAATAGAACTAAAGATGAGTTGCATCAAAGCATACCTATTAACCACCTGCCAGTAGCTGTTTTAAAGAATTTTCTTTGTATTGGAACTAAGGTATATGAAGAAGCTGAAGTACAGAAAGTTCTCTGTAAATATGACATTTAGGGTCAAAAAATTGAGTAATCTTTTCTTTTCTGTCCCTGTTAGAACTTAGAGTATCCCACACTGCATTTTTCACTGCAAGAGTACAAACCCACTAATTACCTTTTTCAGCACTGGAGAAGGAAGCCGGTCTCAAGTCTTGAGCTATCTGCAGATGAAGAGAGATGATCAAAATTTAGGTATGCATCAGCATGTGCTGTAGCTATCATCACCACTTTCTTTTTTTTTTTCACTTGTTGTTCCCCCTAACTGTCCTTTTGTACTTTTAAAATACAGGAGGAACTTGATGTATTTTTAATCCCTTTGTTATCAGGTAATGAAATAATCTGTCATTTAAATGCAAAGTTTGACAGTGTGTAAGGTATCAAGATAAATCCTTGTTGTTTATCGGTGGCTTTTCCACATGTGTCATAAATCTCTCAGTAATTGAATTGCTTTTCCTACTGTAGTATTATGTTTTCAGAGCCCTGAGATTTCTCTTCAGTATGGAAAGGAATTGACATATTTTTGAAAGGTATGTTAACCATATGTTTTGTGAAACTCTTTTAGGATAGCTTTCAAAAGTCCAATCAGAAATATTTTCTCAATGTCATTTTTTCATTTATTTTGTAATGGGCAATTTTGTCATGTCCACAACTAGAGATAGTCATCCCTGCATTGCATCCACTGCCAGTCTACAAGACAAGGTGTTCAGTATTGGGACTTCTGTTGTGTACATGCCAGACAACCTAGCTGTGTGTGGGCTCCTTCTGCCCCCATGAATCAACCTTTTAAATCTGTCCTGTTGAGGACAGATTTAACACTGCTGGCAATAAAACATACTTTTACCCTGAAGATTAGCACATGAAATTTGCAGCCCTGGATAGCAGCAATTAACTGGAAGCAGATACATTTTTTCTCTGAGCCCTCTGCCCCTTCATCATGGGTCTGATTTTGCATTAAGCTGTTTTACTTAGGAGTAGTACTGAAAGGTTTGGATCAATAAGGACAAAATGTTTTCCATCAATTACACATTTTTACTAGTAAGATGACCATTTCACCAGGTTGGCTGCAAAGGTCATGTGAAATCTTACAGTGTGATTTGTGGCATTAGAATAGCAATCAGAGTGTCTAGGAAGTCTGCCTGTCAGTACTGTTTCAGTATGTTTTTATTATGTATCATAAATTACTAAAATTCTATATATGACTTTTATGTTATTTTTTAAAAGTGGGTATTGTACTGAAAGTGCCTCAGTTTATAATAAATTTTTGTGGTTGGTGACAATTTTTTGAAGAATCTGGACCAATTTACTGTCTTTTGATTTTTCCAAATGCCTAATCTTTTGCATTTCTACTTATTCCAGTAGTTTAAAAAGAAACAAAACTTCAGTCAAGCATCTAACTATCAATTGTTGCCTCTTATCTGTTGACTTTTTGCTTTTCTCAGTCCTTTTCATCTTTTAGACTAGGATTCTTGGCCAAAAATTCTAAGATGGATGTCGTGATTCTTTAAATGCAGACAAATGTTAATCCTATCACTTAGGGCATTGCAAGAAGAAACTCAGATACAGTGATAACAAGCATAAAAGAAAGTACTGTAAGAGGAAAGTAAAATTACTGGAAATTCAGAATGTGCATTGACTTTTAAGACGTATACTTGTTTGGAGAATTGGTATTTATATTAATACTCAGCCAATGGGCGCTGAAGTCTGACTTTTAAAAGGTGCTTTAACTCCTATGTATGTAGTGTTAGAGGCTTAATATCTTATTACAATTACATTAGTGAAAAATAAGTGTACTATTTAGGAGGTTCTGAAGTAAGTTTTAATAATAAACACTGAAAAGTCTCTGCTGTAGATTAATAACTCCTGTGTACGTTGTTTCTCAAAGATACAAAAAATGTGTACCTTTCTAGACTTTTTCCTACTGACTTGTTTGAAATCCTCATTGATATTGGACATTATGTGTGTGATATCAGAGCTTATGAAGGGTTGGTGTCAAAGCTAAATTCGTTAAAGATAAGTAAAAACCTTAAACCTTCATAGCTTTAAGAAGTCATATTCTTGCACATTCTTAGCACAAGAAAGGCATAAAATCTTTTAAATATGTTTATTTGTCATTTAATTTATGACTAGGAGGATGTATTGAAGCAAATCGCTGAAAGTATTGAGAACATGAATCAGAATAAGGCACCCACAAAACATGTAGGAAATTATGCAATTTTAGAGCACCTTGGCAGTGGAGCTTTTGGACATAAGGTAAACTTTTATTTTGCTATTATTTAACATATTTGAGGGGAAGCTTCATGAAGAGGGTCTAACACCTGTTCTAGGCACAACTATCCTTTGAATTTCATTTGGGAAATATAGGTGCAAAGAGGCCTTCGTGGATCTGGCCTTGTTAATGTTTGCTGCGATTGTTTGTTCCATGTTGTACTTTTAAGATTGACCAGGGTATCTCTTAGGTTTCCTACCTTACTTTCTCTTAATTCCTTTCCATTAACAGCATTTGTCTCTTGCAAAGGCTAATAAATCTGTGTAAAACCACAAAAATTTAAGCGTGTTTCATCTGAAAAGCAACACTGGGCACAGATAATATTGCTTCAAATGCTGTGCAAGTTCAGAAGTGTACTGGTAACCTCTACTGTTGGATTGTACATACACATCATATGCAAAAAAAGCTGTGATTATATATTCTGTGAGAAAGGTTTGGACTCTGATAACTAATCTGGTAGCCATTCTTCTCATTCTATATTTATTGTACAAAGGTTTTACCTTATTTATAGGTTAGAAAGCATAACAGACAACATCTCCTGGCAATGAGAGAAGTTGGTTTACACAATCCAGCATTTGGAAAGGACAAAAAAGACAGAGACAGCAGTGTAAAAAAATATTGTCTGTAAATTAACCATCATCAAAGAGCAGGTGTGTCTCGTGAACTCCAGTTTGATATGCCGGCATTCTGCATGACTAACTGTGAATTCTCATGTGGGAAGCTGCCTGGTGGAAAAGGACTTGGGGATGCTGGTTGGCAGCTGCCTGTGCATGAGCCAGCAGTGTGCCCAAGAAGGCCAATGGCATCCTGGCCTGTATCAGCAGTAGTGTGGCCAGCAGGATCAGGGCAGTGATTGTCCCCCTGTGCTCGGCACTGGTGAGGCAGCACCTTGAATCCTGTGTTCAGTTCTGGGCCTCTCACTACGAGAGGGATGTTGAGGTGTTTGAGCTGGTCCAGAGAAGGGCAATGGAGCTGGTGGAGGGTCTGGAGCACAAGTCCTATGAGGAGTGGTTGTGAGAGCTGGGGATGTTTAGCCAGGAATAGTACCCTATTTTCCTCCTGATTACTCTAGTAATGTGCAACATTTCTCTGCATTTGGGGTAACATTGAAGGAAGGTGCACTGGAGTTCCTAAATAACTTTGTGGGATCTTTGTAATGTCCTTTCTTCCCACGTGTAGCTAAACACTTTAAATACTGTGCCATCAGTTTAACTGTTCTAAGCATCTACCTTTCTTTCCTCATTGTAGCTTTATCATCCAAATGTTGTATGGTATTACAGAACCTTCTTGGAAAGGGAGTATAAATGCAGAGAATTACCACATTGTACATAATGAAGAAATAGAAATATATAATAAAACTCTTACAGGTTGGCAGGAATGTGTCAAATTTGAGCAATAATCTTTCTTCCAGAACTGCTACAAGTTCAAACAGGCCTATATTCCATTAAAATTGAAAAAAAAGAGAGAAATAGTATTTGTATTTGTTTATCTATCAGTAAAACTAGATGCAATATAAACATGTAGCAAGTACCATTATTCTCCTCTAAATATCGAAAGTGTACAATTGAAATGCTAAATAGGGAGAAAAGCTATGTTGAATAGTAGAGTGAAAAATATAGATTGCCAGCCATATTGTTTTAATTTTCTTTTCAATAAAGAGTTATCTACATACATCTGCCTGCTGAGTGATTATCAGGCAGTGGTTTCCTTATAGATCTGTGATATAAATTGAGGAAAAACTTGAACAAAAAAAGAGTAGAACTAGATTAAGGTGAATCTGTCTGTACAAATACAATTTTTAAAGAGTAAGAAATAACAGCTTTTAAAATACATTTTTACCTCAAATACTCTCTTTGAAAATGATTTCTTTATAAATATAATGTTCTATTAATGTCTTTTATGAGATGACAGATTGTATGTAGTCATGGAGCTCATGGAGTGGGTGCCATTGGGAGAAAACTTTCACTCTTTGAAGGAAAGGCAGCAACAGTTTACAGAAGACAGAATATGGCGTATATTTATCCAAGCACAGGCCTCCATTCTTTTTGCCAGGATTTTCCTACATGTAATTAGTTTTTAGGCTACTAAATGATGAAGTAATGCTTATTATATCACTAGTACACAGCTGTGAATTTAATGTGTCCTTATTTAGGTTGTAGTTAAGAATCTTTGTAAGGCTCTTTCTGATTGTTTTTAAGCTTTGTCTAGCACTTGAGAAAAGGATCATTCATTGAGATCTCACTCCGAACAATGTCATATTGGGGGATAAAGACAAAGTTGCAATTAGTAAGTAGAACTGCTTTGCTTGAAGACAATTTCTCAAGAAGTACCTGAGAAGCATTTCTTTACTGAAACTCTGAGAAAGTTTCAGATTCCTGGGTGTTGGTTATCATACTTAGACGCTAGTAAATTACTGTATTATTGTATTGCTGTGTGAAATCATTTGAGTCACAGAATGGACTGGATTGAAAGGGACCTTAAATATAATCTATTTTCAACCCCACCCTGCAGGGAGGCCTTTCTCTAGATCAGATTGCTCACAGTCTCGTCCATCTTGACTTTAAACACTCCCAGGGATGGATGACCTGTTCCAGTACCTCACTGCCTTCAGAGTAAAGAATGTTTTTCCTAATATCTAATCTAAACCTATTCTTTTCCAGTTTGAAACCATTCCCCCTTGTCCAGTGTGGTTGTTAAAAGTCCTTCTCCATCATTCTCAGAGGCTCCCTTCAGATACTGGAAAAGCCACTATTATGTCACCCCAGAGCCTTCTCTTTTCCAGGCTGAATAAACCAAATTCTCTAAGCCTCTCCTTACAGGAGAGGTGTTCCGTCTCTCTGATCATCATGTTGGTCATCCTCTGGACTCGCTCCAAGACTCTGATGACTTTCCTGTGCTGGGAACGCCAGAGCTGGATGCAGAACTGCAGGTGGAATCTCAGCAGAGTAGAGCAGAGGGGCAGAATCCCCTCCCTCACCCTGCTGCCCATGCTGCTTTGGATGCAGCTCAGGAGACATTTGGCTTTCTGGGCTGTGAGTGCCTATGGCTGGGTCATGTCCTCTCACCCATCAGCACTCCCAAGTCCTTCTCTCCAGGGCTGCTCTCGATTTGTTCATCCCCAACCTCTGTTGATACCAGGGGTTGCCCTGACCCAGGTGCAGCACCTTGCTCTTGGTCTTGTTAAACTGTGTGAGATTCCCATGGGCCCATTTCTTGAACTTGTCCAGGTCTCTCTGGATGGCGTCCCATCCTCCAGGTGTGCCAACTGCACCACTCAGCTTGGTGTCATTTGCAATTTGTTTAGACTGATCCCCATCTATGTCATTAATGTGTATATTAAATAACACTAGTCCCAGTATGGACCCCTGAGGGACACTGCTTGTCACTGGTGTCCATTGGGACTTAGAGCCATTGATCACTACCCTTTGGATGCAACCATCCAACTAATTTCTTATCCATCTAGCAGTCCACTCATTAATTACTGTTGTAGGGAACCATGTCAAAGGCTTTTCAGAAGTCTTGATGTATGACATTTGTAGCCCTTCCATTGTCTACTGATGTAGTCACTCCTTTATAGAAGGTTGCTAGGCTAGTCAGGAAGGACTTGCCCTTGTTGAAGCCATGCTGACCATCTCAAATCACCTCCCTGTCCTACACGAGCCTTAGCATAGCTTCTAGGAGGATCTGTTCCATGACCTTCCCGGGCACAGAAGTAAAATAATTGCTAATGCAAATTTTGTGTCATCAGCCATGTGGATAGTTTTTGCAGCTATGGATGGCAAGTATGATGGAGGAGATGATTCAGCCTTAAGATATTTAAACTCTATTTATGCTTCAAGGTCTGTTTTCATTTAAATTAGCAAGAATATTGAAATAACCAGGTTATAGAACAAGTGCTAATGAACATACAAAGTATAAGAGCTGTCTATTCTATTCCAATTCTGCCATGAAATTGTTTAGCATCCTTCAGTTGTTCCCAGATCAGCTGCAGTGAGGTGCTATTTGTATAAGTCTGTAATAGTGAATATTCTTGATATATGCTTCTGTAATCCCCACAGTGTGGAGGAAGGAACCTAGGCAGGTTCCAGGACAGGCTTTGGAAGCACTATGCGTGTGAACAGTACAAAGCATGGCATAGTTTTAGTCTTTGAGCGAATTAATACAGCCTGGTACACACAGCAAGCCTTCCAGGCAATTCAGATCCTGTAGTTTTTGAAGTTCTCAAAGAACTACTGCATGTTTTCTTGCTGCTCACGACACAGAAGAAAACAAGCAATTTGAATGCTGCAGAATTGTTGTGAGAAGTCTTTATGCAAAATTCCATCTCTATTCTTTACATATAACAGTAAACTGTAGACACATGAGCACACCCATCCACAAAATTCAGCTACAAATATTTAGCAACTGTTGTTTCATAGTAAATATTTTTACCTTATGATCTACATATTTAAATTCATTCATTATGAAATTGTATATGCTAAACCTCCTTGGATTCTTAGTAATGATACAGTTTTGAAAGAGTGTGATTTAATGGTGCAATTGTCCTTGAGAGATGAAAATAAATATTCCAAATATGGTTTTAAAGTATCATATAACTGTAGTTTATATCAACTACTGCCACTGAGGGGCACTCTTGTCTCAACAACCTTTCCTTAGCTTTAGTCCATTCTAAATATGGAGAAGTCTAAATGTACTTTCAAGTATAAGCTCAAAATTGCCCTTGAAAAGCATTTATACTTCTGTCAAAGATTTACAGGAGTTCAGGAAAATTCGGATTATTTCTACAGCAATTAGTTAAAAGCTATTTTAAAAAAACCACTCGCTTTATTTAGTCCTACAACCAGTACAAGTGTAGTACCTATTGAATTTTTGGGGAGAGCTGAAGAACTTTTATCTATTGTTTCTGAATTTTTTTTAAGCCTTGCTTTTTTACAACCTTAATGAAACTAAGACAAACTTATTTTCTCTCTGAAGATGGTTAATATGTACTGCATAGATGCACGCTGTGGTATTGTTCCTAACATATACAGTCCATGTATGCCAAAGACTGGAGCATTTGTGATCTTAATGATTATGTCTCACAATAGCTGAGGATAAATGTACTGTCCATTTAGTACATTTTACGTGTTCCTGGTGAAAGTTTGTCCTGATTTTGGTTGGAATAGAGTTAATTCTCTTTCTTGCAGCTGGTACAGTGCTGTGTTTTGAATGTAGTGTGACAGTAATGTTGATAACACACTGAAGTTTTAGTTGTTGTTGAGGAGTGTATACTCTAAATCAAGGGCTTTTCAGGCTGTGCTCGGCCAACAAGGAGCTTCACAACAAGCTGGGGGCGGGTAGTGCATCCAGAATGGCTGACTTGAACTAACCCAAGGGGTGTTCCATACCATGGAATGCCATCCCCAGTATATAAACTGGGGCAAGTTGGCCTGGAGTTGCCAATGGCTGCTCATGGACTGACTGGGCATCTTTCAGTAGGTGGTAAGCAACTGCAGTGAGCATCATTTGTTTTTCTTGAGTTTTATTCTGCCCCACCTTCTTTCAATTACAAATGCTATTAATATTATAACAAATTATAATACTATAATACAAAAATATTATAGTATTTTATTTTGTTTCAGTCATCAAACTGTTTTTACCTTGACCCATGAGTTTTATTTCCTTTTTTTGCAATTCTTCCCAGTGGGGAAGGTGAGAAATTGCATGTATGGTCCTTGGTTGTTGGCTGGGGTTAAACCATGACAGTTACAACAAAATGTCAGATGAATGTGAAGCATATGCTAAAATGCTGAGAAATTGCTGAATTGTATTTGTCCTATCAGCTTTTATAAAAAGGAATGGTCTGCTCTAAGATCTACTAAAAGCTGTGCTTCTGCATTTACAAGCTGCACACTCATTCTAAATAGAGAGAATTCATTTTTCTGGAGTCTTTCAAGTCTGAAAACTGACCCAAACTTGCCTTGATCTAATTAGAGTAGTAGACTACCTGTGAAGCAGTGTTGTGTGACTATGTAAGTGGGATATGGCTGAAATTATTTTGTTTTATAAAAGAATCTTATAATACTGCTGTATTTTCTTTTCCTCAATCAGTCCTCCTGGAAATAGTAACTCTTGTTAATCTCTTGCTATGAGAATCTGCAGGCTGACAGTATAACAAAGGCAGATCATTCGTCTGTAACTAATGTTCTTAAAAAATACTGTCTTTAGAGAGGTGCCTTAGTTTCAGAGTCTCATGGTGTATTTTGATTAAAAAGAAACTAGTGAAGTGATCAATACACTGGAGAAAGGTCTTTTAGAGATTCAGACTTTAATTCTGCAACAGGCACACCAATGCACTGCTTTAAGAAAATTCTTGGACTCACAGATAGCCATTTCATACCATGTATATGAGAATAGGACCACTCACATTCCAAATCCCTTGAAGATCTCTTACACAGTTTCTGCTTTTGTGTTGGTTGAAAAGGATAGGAGTGCATAGAGAGGGAAACACTCCCACCTTGCTGTCAGAGTGGAAAACAATAAACTTGTTAAAGAATTACGCTTGTTTGTCCTGAATTCATGGAGAAATGTTCTACAGGTGGCCCTTGTAGAACAATTCCAGCAGAACTTGGTAGGCAGAGTCCTATGGTGAAAGAAAACAAGAATTTGTAGAAAGATATCTGCAGCTGGCAAGATTAAATTTGCAAGATTAAATTTGCAAGATTAAATTTGAGGGACCTCTTCTAGGGATGGTCTCCAAATATTGTGTGCATAGGTCTTACTGAAAAAGAAATACCTGAGATAATACCTCACGATCTGGTGTGACCTTTCCTGAAGTACTGTGTCCAGCTCTTGGGTCCTCAGCACAAGAAGGACTTGGACCTGTTGGAGTCAATGCAGAGGAAGGTTATGAAGAGAATTAGAGTGGAGCACCTCTCTTATGAGGAAAGGTTGAAAGGCTTGTTCAGCTTGGAGAAGAAAAAGCTCCAGGGAGACCTTAGAGCACCTTTCTGTACATAAAGGGGACTATAAGAGAGCTGGAGAAGGACTTTTTACAAGGGCCTGGAGTGGCGGGACAAGGGGGTATGGCTTCAAACTAAAAGAGAGTAGACTTAGATTAAATACAAGGGAGAAATTTTTTACTGGGGGGTGGTGAGGCTCTGGAACCAGAGAAATTTCGGATGCCTCATTCCTAAAGTGTTCAAGGTCAAGTTAGACAGGTCTCTTTGCAGCCTTGTGTAGTGAAAGGTGTCCTTGCTCATGGCAGGGAGTTTGGAACTTGATAATCGTAACATGCCTTCCTACCCAAACCATTCTGCAATAATAGTAGGAAGAATTTTTGAATCGTTATAGTCATACTGTGTTTTCTTAAGTAATGTGTGTGGTTAGATACTTTCTTTTTTCAGATCTTTCTTTATTGTTTTCTTTTTAAACTTACACAAGACAGAAATGAAAATTCTAAGCCCAGGAGGTACTTCATTCTAATGCGAAAATTGCATAACTTTTTTGTATTTCCCAGGACATCTTTTACACATGTCAGTTAAACTTGAATCATCCTAATCTTTTCCAGGCTCTTTAAAGTTGTGTGTTGTTGCAAATGTAAACAGACATTTACAGTCTGATCCTAACCAAGCTGTTTCTGATGACAGAGAACTTCAAGCATGTTGTTGTATTGTAGTCTCTAGAACTTCCCACCCTACTCATTTTCTGTTTAATTTCTGACATAAATTCCATAGGAAGGGGTTTATAACTACCATCTCTTATGCTAGTATAGCCTTTCATAATAATTGATTGAGCTACCAATGCTATGAAAATATAAATATTAAATCATGGCAACCTGCAATTCTGTAAAACATCTCATTCTAAATTGATATAAAAGTATTATCAAAGCTGTACATCTCTGGTCACACTTAAGGTCTGACACACACACAAAAAAAGTGAAATTTTAGGTCCAGCTTGGATGAAAGTTGTTTTGTTATAGGGTTTTAGAGATTCATTGAACCAGTATTATCTGTGGCCTTCCTTCTAATCTGCCCAGCCTTTTTATATAAGACATTGAGAAGTTACGGTTCTAAATTGAGAATATGTATCTGTTTTTATTGCAGCTATATTTTACTGCAACTGTATTTTGGTTCTAGCACAGTGTATTTCTGTCTAGAGCTCCATGGTTGCATCTGTTTGTAGGACAAAACAGAAGACTCTGTAGATCATCACTTTTCCTCAGTGTCATTTAGTTGCAGCAGGGTTTAGACCTTGCTGGAGTAGAAGGGGCTGTGTGGAATCACTTGAACACCTTTCAGAGCTGATATCAAGGAGAATTGTGAAGGATACCATACTCTCTTCTAGGAAGCATGTTATGTTTAATGTTTAGTACACGTGATAAAATAGCAGCTGGAAAGATCTGGATGGGTCTGAACCTAGGATTTTATAGCAGCAGAATGCTTGTTTTGAGACAAGTCACCCGTTTGATAAACTTCTAATCATAGCAGGCAGCCATGAAGTGTTAGAATGGTTAATTGAATGTGACTTGGAAAGTTCAAAGAGTTTCTGGAAGACAGCTCTCTGTTAGTTTTCTAATAAAACACCCATTGGCTCTGGATTCTGTTGACCGGAGAAGCAGTGGCCATGAGATAAAGTGCATATAACCAGTGTCTGTTGTGTGTTAGTCACTGCTCAGGTTCACTTGAATCAGTCAGTGCTGTTTTTAAAGCAGATTACATGGCTCATGGCTCATAATTAGAATTGCTACCCTTCACACTGAGGTTCAAGGAAGTCCTTGTAGTACTTTATTTTTAAAGTTATTTTCATAATAGGCTGAGTGGAATCTTCTACTTTTTTATATTCACATTGTAAATAAAACATTCTGGAAATAGTTCATGGATTAATAGCATGATCACATCTCTCCACAAATCTCAGTTCTAGATGTGGGTCAGTGCTTAGGTTCCTAGTGCAGAAGTTATGAGCTTCACAAAACCACCAGTAGATTGTTTAAAAGCATTAATAAAAGCACACAGAAAGAAAAGTGATAGAGTAGCTAAAAAGTTTGTTTGGGAATGAGAAGAAGTTAATTCTGTTCACATTCTATTGATGGGGAAAAGTAGAAGAAGTATGTACTATTAGTGATTAAAATTATCTTGATTTTAGCATATGTTTTTGTAGAAAATAAAGTTCTAATTTTATACTCCAAATCACTGTCCCTCATTAAGTTGCTAACAAACCTTTTTGATTACAACTGCAAACTTGCTGAAGAGAAGCAAATGGTTTTTCTCTCATCCTGAACTCTTCAGGGTAGAAGAAGAAACTGTGTTCAGTGGGTACACAGTGAAAATCTGATGTGGATGGGTCTGAAGTTCATATATGGGGTGAATTTGATACTCTGTTAATATTCTTTTTTGCTGTGCTTTTGCTCTTTGTGTATTTGATTTTAGGAGAAATTAATGGTGTTTTTGAATAGGGTTCAGATATAAATTAAGGCAACAAAATTGCAAAAATGAAGTCAGTGTCGTTAAGTTGTATGTGGATAATTTTTGTCTTGTTTATACTGCAGAAGATAAGTTTAGGTGAGAATTTTGGGAAATGAAAATCCAGATTCTCTTAATGAAAAGAGTAAGAAAACATTGCAGGTATCTAAAATGCTCATTTGAAGAGGCTGCTAAGATTTAGAAAATTTCTGTAATTTGGCTATCATGAAAGCTGAAGAGGCCATTTAGTAGGAGGTTAAGATACTAGCCAAGTCAGCCTAGTCCTGTTTTCATAGTTCTGTCTTTTCTTCGTGTCCTTTTCCACAGGTTTTTAATCTTTTTGAAACCACCTTGCTCCATTATCACTTTTTCTGCAACTCTAAACATAGTGTAGACAAGTGAAAAAAGTGAAGAGGGGTGATCAGAATCTAAAGGATTATGACTACATCATATTGCTTTAATTTTTCTTCCTGTTTGAAGATTGTCTTGTATGGTTCTTTGGCTATTTAAAAAAAACTAAAAATTTAAATAAAACTAATTAATAGGGGTCACCTTCCTGTTTGGTCGTATCTCCCTTTAATGATCCATGAGATAGGCCTGTCACAGTTCTCAGAAGTTTTTTCATTTTTCGTTAGTTACTGCAGCAACTTTTGGCATCACATGCCAAATAATCACGGAGTATTAAAAGTTGTAGACCAATTTCTCTATTTATTAAGACAAATGCTTAAATAAGTTAAAAGAAGCAATGTCACTAGTTTGATGCAGTTCAACAGTTGGCAGTTCTTTTTCATTTGAATCTCTATTATAGGCTTGAAAAATCTAAGAAAAAAAAAATTATGCTTAATATAAAGCTGATTGTCCTGAGCTTTACTTTCCTTAGCTCTGGCAGCACCGGTTGTATGTAGGAGTTTCTTGCTGGTATCAATAAAGTTTAGCCAAATTTGGAAAAAGTAGTTGCCAGTGAAAGGGTTTTATCCCTCCATTTCTGAGGACCTGAGCTTAAAAAGAAGAGAATATATTTACTCCATCTGGTGGATTTTTCCCTTGCTTTCTTTTTTTTTCTACAGATAATCACTCATGTCATATTAAAATAAATTACTATTTCCAGAACTGAGTTGTTCAGCTCTCTTCTTTCCTTTACTAAATCTCTCAACAGGAACTGAATTTATTGATTATTGTAATGTCTCAATACTCCTCCTTCGTCAAATATTATTTGAAGAATTCCAAATGGAGGAATTTAGAATGATTCACCCCAGTTAATTCAGGGAAGTATCAACATTGCAAAAACTTCTGGTCCTTTGGGGATTAATATTTCTTATAGTGAAC